>KN468836.1:10642-25633 GCA_000787095.1 Periophthalmodon schlosseri | reverse complement strand
TGAAATTATCCAAATGATTCTTGTGAAGATGTATGGAGTTTAAAAACACAGTGGAGCTCTTCCTGTATTACCACATGACATCACACATGTTTTCAGTTTGAGAGAAGAATTCAGCCTAAACATGCAGGGTTTGTGTGTAAAACGTGTGAATGAAACAAAACACAACTCCAAGTATGTTTTTGATGAGTAAACATCATAACATAGCTCAGAAAAGAACGCAATATTACACAGTGTTAACTGTGTTTAATTTGTGAAGAACTGACTGTCCTGATTGTAGGCTATCCTATTCTATCCTATGTAAAACGGCCCATATAACTAAAACATGGTTCGAAAGTTAGACATACACTGTACACTGAAGTCTGCTGTAAAACAAAGTCAGCTACTTGCGTTATCTATAGTAGACTGATAGTCAAGGCGAAGTGCTGCCTTGGTGGTGGCCGTGTCCATTGTTGGTTTGATGTAATTAGAAGTTTAAACATCTTTCCTTTGATCCACTGCCGTTCTAATGAGATAACGAGCTTCATTTTTTATCTCAGAAGATTCTTGGGTCGTGTCTTCAGGAACATGCAGGTATCGGAGCTGTATTTCTGCAGATGCACCTGTAAGTTATCGCCTCAACCTGCTCCTCTGTGCGTTCATAAAGGAAAGGCCCGCCCCCGTGCTTCAGGCGCAAATATGATTGGCCAACGGGATTAGTGAGTGATGCCAGTATGGAGCACCTGGGAGTCAGTCATCTGCTGGGCTGCGCAGCACACAACGAGCCGATAGCAATGCGGACGAAGAAAGGCAAAAACGATTGGGATTCGTTTTGTTTTTTGTGCTTTGCGAGTTAACTGAGCGTTTTGTCACTACAAGACAAAAGTTCTGAAAGAATCCGCGTCCTGAATCACCAGACACAGGGCTTAAACTGGTTTGAATGCTGCTCCGGGGCGGAAATTTTCCTCATAAACCCATACCAACCCACATCCGTATTCTCTTGGCGTTGGACTATTTAGCTCCAAGGATGATTGCTTGATATTTGTGTACTAAAGCGTCTAGACGTTTTTGCCACGGATCCAGCAGTTTTATGCTCACTATGGGGGACTCGCCTACCATGAGGAAGACGTTTGTGGTCCCAGACATAAAGCCATTGGATTTGTATGACTGTTCTAAAGCTAAAATATGCGCAAGTGTCGGATGGCTTCTGGCGAAGTCGTACGGCAGTGCAGGTAGGTTTCACTTTTACTGACCGACCATTACCTAGTTTAAGGACGTCCCGTTATCGTTGTCTCATTTTGGCAAGAGAGCGATGTAACAAAAACTAAGTTACGTGTAGCCTATGTCGGGCAACCTCTGAGAGTGTAGCTCAGCGGTTTTACGCACAAAGAGCAGCACCCGAAAGGGGCACCACGCATTTTACTGACACATGTCATTTGTTCAATGACTGATCACGTTACGGGGGTATGTGACTGAAACAGGGCTTCAAACAAGGCCTTATCATGCTAACCCATTTTGCGTTTTCTAGCCGTTGGGTTTAACCTGCAATCGCTTGCTACTGGCTATGCGTTAATCCGGCTCCACCACCAGACGTGCTGCATGGGATGGCTAAAGTGGAGAGTCGTTTTCCCCTGCCAGAGTTGACAGTAGGCCTAGTTAATCTATAGCCCTTCTTTGCTAGATTTTGGTAACACTGAATTTCTAGTTTATTTATTAATTTCTGGGTTATTTTAATGAAATGCTTTGGTCCCTTAGGTTTAGGTAGCGAGACATAAAAACACTTTTGTCTGATAAACATTGCTCACTACGTTCTGTTTCTAGTTAACTGCTTAACTAAATAAAAGACATAATATTCTTGAATGCCCTTGTTTACAAAATACACAATGAGCTTGTTGTATCCCCTGCCCTCTTCGCTTTTCTGCAATAGCTCACTCAGAGCATTATTTCACAACCCCAAACAGACCTTGGGCCAATGACACCAGGCTACATATGTTCTGTTTAGCACCTGGACCACGCCCTCAGGCCAAAGTCACTCCACGCAGTAGTGTATCAGGCAGTTAATCATCTGATTAAAGGGCTTTTGGTTGTCAACTTATTTGTCTTCTAGCTTTCTGAAAAGTCAAGACTACATCATATTCAAACCTGCTGAATCTTATGTAACATTTTTGTTAGTTAGGTAGCTCAACATTAGTAAATGCAAGTATTTAGCCAGTGAAAAGCTAAAAGGACAGTTCTGCCTACTGACAAAATGAATTTATGTTTATTAGGCTGAAGAGGGCATTAATTAATCTGTGGATTCTACGAGTATAACTACCCTGTTGCCCTCATGGCTTTCCTTGTTTGGCATGGGACCTGAAAGTCTGGATTCACCAGTTTTAAAGGCCAGGCTTAATCTTAGGTCACTTTGTTTTTGACAGTTCTTTTTGAGCTAATACCATTTGTGTACCATTGCTATCTGTTGCTCATGAAGTCTAATCGTTGTTACGTGGCTCAAATACCTGTAAAAGCAGAGGTATTAAGATGTAAAACAAAACAAACTTGTGCAGGTGCAATAGGGTGTTAGCTCCACCTAGTACCAAAGCTTTTTGACTCATACATGCAGTAACTACTCTCCTCCCAGCCTTTGTAACTATGGTGAGTCAACATGGGACGAAGTCAAGGATATGACATGCCATTTGTGTTTACAGAAATGTTCAGTTTCCTCAAGCACCAATGGCCAATGCTTATACTACATATAAAATAATACTTATTTACAGTTTTTATGATTGTAGAGAGAAATGCAGCTCTACATATTAACTTTAAGGTTAGTTTTGGATTTTAGTTTTTCATGTTTGCTTTTAATACTGACCTGGCCATCACATGTGAGGTAAAGTGCTACCTTTTAAGCAGTAAAACACTACCTCCTTTGTGATAGAAATAACTGTGATCTTTTCTGTTAGATCCATCATGCCACATGGCCAGCCTGATTACAGCTTACCAACTTCTAAGACCAAAAAAATACATGTTTTAACTAATATGTGTCAACCTCAGTGCAAGCCCTGTACTCTAATAGCATGATTGGGCATACACATTTAAATCAAGTTTGTTGCTTTTTTGGTAACAGAAAAAGGAAATGCTTTCTAAAGAATTTTTCCAGCTTGCTTATTTTAGAGAGTGCTGAGTAACCTTTGTTTAATTTGTTTCCCCTTATCTTAATAGTAGTCGGGCTTATGCATATCTTAAATGTATTCACTTGTCCAGGAAAAAGCCATGCGTTAGGAGTCACTCAGTAACTTACTACATGTTTAAATATAGCTTTACAATAGCTTTAGTATCCCTTCCACTACTCAATGGGCCACTAAGGCTATCAAATACATTGGGCTGTAATCTTTGTAGCTAGTTAATGTGTTTAGCAAGGTGAAACTTGATGAGTGAAAGTTATCCTCTTGCCGTGTGTGGTCACAGGTAGAATGACAGTTTCATGGACCATGGGAGATGGACATTTTGGATAATGTGTGCTGTCATCGCATTACAGTTTTATACATTTTATAAATACAAGTACAATATACAGTAATAAAGTACAAACTACTTGCCTACGTTAGTAATGTTTGTTATCAATCCATGATCTCACAGTCTAGCATTTGCATCCTACTTTGCCTTCTGTGTCAGCTCTCACAGACTCTTTTACTTGACAGCACAATGTAACTTACCATAGTGGAATTTATTTAAAATTGAAAATATTTTATCATACCATGTTTTTGAAGTAACACATATGGAAAAACACATTTGTTTAGACTTACTTTAATATAAACAATCCCAACACACAGCATTTTTGCACATATTTTCTGCTGGTTGGGCTTGGATGTGGAAGAACCAGTTCTACAAAGGGAGTGATTTCGGAAAATGCCTGTTGTAATCCTGTTGACACACAACCTCATGTTTGCTGTACTACACCCTTTTAACCTGTATAGACATGGGTGCAAAGGTTTTGGGGTTTCACATCTCTCTTGCATTTTTTTTAAGTGGTTGAGGTTTTATATTTGCTGTTGCAACATGGGTCATCGAGTGTCTTGTAATCTTATGATGTCAACCCTTTCTTAATCTCACACTGACCTTGATGTGTTACCAAATTGATTTAAGTTTATAGTGTGCAGATCGTGTATAATGAATTCCCATTGGTCGCTTTACTCAAGTACAGTATAGGGCCATATTACAGACAAAGCAATATAAATTGCAAATATGACTTAGTAGTGAAATTCGCAGAGTTTATCACAAGCAATATGGAATATGTTATGGTCTGTAATAAATGCAGTGACAACTAATGAAAATTTAATTAAACAAATCTTGCCATGTAAAAAATGTGTATGCTGATTGTAAGTTTACAGGATATTCAAGAAAGTCACACAATACTTTGCCCCACTGTCTGTGTGAAAGTGTTTATCAGTAGCGCTGTTCCTGGGACAGGGAGGACTTATCTAACTTTGAATGTTTTGACTCTTGGCAGAGAATGTCCCGGTGGAGCTTCGTGACCCCTTCTACTGTGACCAGTATGAACAGGAGCACCTTAAGCCACCAGTCACACGCCTCCTCCAGTCCTCTGAACTCTACTGTCGCACCTACGGCCTAATCATGGGGGCGAACCAGGCTGACTCACAACCAAAAGACAATGTGGCCCTGCTACAGCTTTGTGCGCAGAGAGGAATAGCATGCAAAGACCAAGATGTTCCAGTGACTGACATGGACCTGCGGCAGAAACCTATCAAAATGGTAAAGTATTACAGATAGAGTTGTTAGAAGTGTCGAAAATCATCAATATTAAAACTGGTGTCAATACTAGATGCTCATCTGAGCAGGATAAAATTTGACCTTTTCATCTGACCTTTTTGACCTTTGATTTGAACACTTTCACCTTGAGTTTGGGTATCAAAATTGCTATCAAGTATTGAGTATTGAGTCTATGTAGTATTTTTCATGTGTGATCACAGTTAAATTTGTCCCCTAGTACTTTTCCATTCTGACCATTTTCCAGGTCTAATTATATAGCAGTCCCTGCCCCTGAAATTATGACCATTAATCAATATGTTCAGAGGTTAGTTTTAATTTACGATAACAAACCATAATTGCTGTCCCATGTCAAATAATTTATGTTAATTAATTAGTGTAATTTAAAAAAGTTACTCTTGGCAAGAATCATTAAAAGGCAGTTGAAGCATTATCAACTAAGAACTTGCAAGTTGTAGATGATGATATCAGATGATATGATGTGACGATATCAATTAAAAGTAGCTTTTATGACATCCTAATATTTCATTTTTTACCTAGTTACCCATTTTACATCCAGTATATGTAATATACTGGATGTAAAGATGGAGTTGTGGTACACATGATTACATGTTCCCTTTCAACAGGACAATAATGTGAGAGAGATTTAGTGGTTATATAAGTTTGTTTATGTGTTGATTTAAAGGATTAAATGACATAAATAAAAAGGCCTTCTAAATTCAGTTAAATTAAAGTAACCCCTACTACACTGATCCTAAGAGCTGAGTGGATCCAGCTGCTAAGGCTAAGGGCCACTGCACAAGGAACGCCTTCTTTAATTTCAGGGCGTGAGGGGAACTCTGAGCCAGGGCACAATAGATGCTCCAGATCATTGACAGAACAATGGCGGGACAGTCCTAGTGAAACTTTAGATGCACTGAGAGAGGAGAGAAACAGGTTTGTCCTCTTTGTAAACCAACATCATGCTCTCACTTTCTGTGGTGTTTTATTTACTCATAAGAATATTTAGACCTACTACAGACAATCATGAATATTGTTTTGAATATATGCAAAATGTAAATATTGACTATATCATTTATAATAAAAAGCAAAAATTAAGATTTTTATTAAGCCAATATCGCCCATCCTAGTATGAATGCGTCTTCATTCTTCAGTTTAATTTTAAACATTTTAGCTACATTCTCTGTGTTCTCTGGGTGAGCTGCAGCCATAGTGTTATGTTATTGTCAGGTGAGATGGTTTGCTCCACTGTGTTGTCTCTGTTCACTGCAGCACAACTGCAGCTGTAGTTAGTCCTCTTATGTACTCTGTGCGGCTTTACTTCTGGTTCCTCATGGAAAACTTAAAATACTTTCATTCTAATCTTTACTGCTGGAGTTTTATCTTCCATGCTTTGATTTTTAGGTCACAGCTCCAGTAGGGTCTGATCTCTGGTTTTGGCTGACACACTTATTACTGCATTTGCTGTGTGCTAGTTATTCCGTAGTATGAGAGCCTCCAGTCGCCTTTGGCCCTGGTCGCTCTCAGAGATTGTGAGCAGTGAAAATGGGTCATTCTGCTGCAGCATTGGGATGAAGCATCAGTGGGTTTCAGCTCACCAAGGCTTTCCAGTTTGCAGGAGAAAACCTTTTCCTGATGTTGCTTAGTAAAAGTTAATGTCATCTTAAAATTTCAAGCGTAACTTCCCTTTAACCCCTGGAAGCTCAGCCTCTACTGTGTGACCTGGGGGAGCCGAGCCCCCATCCCTCCTCAGATTGGGGATAAAGATCTGTAAAGATTAGAGATAATCTGTGATGCAGACTGTACGTCATCAGCATGACTAGCACTGGATGTTATTAACTTTTCCTGCACTAGATTGATTGGTAGATTGTAACAATTATATTGTTAGTCCGCAATAATGATTTTTAATTATGTTACCGTTGGTTTTAGGTGTCATGATGTTGTTGGAAGATTTTATGCATTTAATTTTGTTCAGTGAGCAATAGCTTGGATTTAAATGCAAGACATGTTTATCTGTAACTTCACTATTATAAATTAAATAGTTACAGTCAACAATTTGTTTAATCATAGCAGTTTGCTCTGGATTATTACTTCAAGACCTCTGCTCTTTGTGCATGTTCATAAACATGTGTTATAGAAGGATTTTCTCTCTGAAATCCCCTACAAGGGCCCCAGACCTGCCTGATCCCAATGTTTGCCCCCCCTCTTTATGCTCAAGTCAGTGTGGGGGAGGGAGGTTAAGTAATATTTCAGACATAAACAGATTTTGTTTTTATCATAATACTCTCATCTAATGATTGACTATAGGCTGTTACAGTGTTGTGTAGGTGAAGGGATATAATGTATCTATTAGTTATTCTTAACAATGTATGGATTATTTTTGTATTCGTATAAAAGTTATGCTGTGTATTCTGTAGATGTTTGGCAGTGCTGTGCTAGTGCTAACACAGGAGCATGCAGCAGTGCTGCAGTCAGTGCTGTGTGCAGATGCATTATGGGTCAGCTGGTTGGTTGTTATGGTGACCTGGCAGACCGAATGGCCTGTGCTCAAACTGCTTCTCGTCGTCCTCTCATTAGGTAGACTTGTGATTTAGCTTAAGGAGCTCTCCTGGGCCAGCTATGAAAATGCCCCCTCTTCCCTTGTGATCTCAACTATTGCACAGTAGGAACACAGACACTTTCACCAGTGCTTTTGTTCTTCTTTGTTTGTCTTACTCAACTTGAACATTTGTTCTGTAAATTAAATTTAGTGGGGTTAATTATTAATATAACAGTGATTCTTGAGAATCGGAACAAAACAGGTCCTCTCTAAAACACAGCAATTTGTTTAAAAATGTTTTCAAAATATCATAATTGACATACTATAAAGCTAAATCTAAGGGAGCTCTGTAAACTGGAGCCATTTATTTGAAAATATTTTTTGATTGTTGTTAACAGTTTTGACGTAAATGTAAATGAAAAGTCAATGTCATTTTTTTGTGTCCTCCACCATGGTTCAGAGTGTTCACCTCCATTTATTTAAACAATACTGAAGTGAGTGTAAGCCTGAGTGAGGTCATTAAGACATCTAAAATATGGAACAAAAAGGAACAAGCTGCAGTGTACTGTCTTTGTTTTATAAGGTAAAAAACATGCATTTTGTCCACTCCGTCAGTGGTCAACTCCATCAGTGGTCAAAATAATATTTATGTATATTTAATTTACAAATGGGATTAATTGTTATTTTATGGTTTAAGTAGAATATAATATATTTAAATATAGCATAAATAGCATATTTAATAACAAGTTATATCAAGTTAAATGTGTGTCGGATTTGACATTTTAGGCTGGTGGAGTTGGCAAACCTGCCAACTAAGTAAAGAATGATATGTTTAATGTCCTGTTTTCTTAAGAAAAATGTATCATGCAATAGATTATTCAAATTTTCACCTCTTGAAACAGTCAGTTGACACATATATTATGAGCCTGCTATAGCCCAAGCATGTTGTGAGCTCTTTGAAATTAAAGTAAAATATGTAAAATCACTATCAGAAAAAAACCCTGGAGGAGCAGAGCAGAGAGGAAAGAAGGATATGGAAACACTGAAGGGCACTGGAGAGGTAGAAGTGAAAGTGTGATGTAGACAGAGACAGGGGGGTCTGGATGCAGACAGAGACGGGGGTCAAGGGAGGAGGGAGAGTGAACTTTCATAGTGAGATGAATAATAATTATCAGTTTTGTGAAGTATGGTCAATATAAAACGTGTATCATCTGTTTTAATCTGGACTTAACTGCTGAAAACTAAAAAATATGGTTTTCACAATTTTTGCCAACTTAGTCAACTTGTCAGTTTTTCCCCAACTCCGTCAGTTCCATGTATTTTGTGGGTGTTTTGTCATTTTTGAAAGAAACTTTCTATTTCAATTCAATTTATGTGGTTTACGTAGTAAATGACATTAACATCTACAGCCTAATGTGTGTTCATTATTTATAGAAATGTATTTTATAATATTACATTATAAAAATATGAAACTCAAATGTTCATAAAAGTACAAAATTACAATTAAAATTTTCAGATATACTTTAACTGGACACAAGAGTAAGTTGGCAATAACTGAATTATATCAGGGAAATATTTCCTGTTTTAGAAAAAAAATGTTTTTATCCTCTTTCTTTGTAGGGTAAGGTCTGAGCTGTACAGAAATGCAAAGAGTCTCATAAATATATTGTGCTTTTGAAAAAAAACATTTCCAATACCCAACTCTCAAGAATCACAGATATAATATATTAAAATATATTATTTCAACACAAACATTGTCTTGTTATTCACAAAAAAGCTTAAGACTTGACACATAATGAAGGTTGTGTCATGTCTCATAGCCAGCCTCTTTAATCTCTACAGTTCTTGTGCACAGGGGTCACAGAGCACTATGGTTCTGATGGCAGCATATCCAGAGCACTAGCTCAATGCTATCTGACAGCAGCGCCCACTGGCCTGTCCCAGCAGCGTGTCTGCTCGGGTCAGCACTTCACTTCAGGGTCGAGTAGGCAGACACATAGACATGCAGAAGGGCCTAATACACACAGCTGGATCATTACAGTCCCCAACTGAGGCAACACCAGAGGTTAGAGTAAGAATGCTTGGCCTCTAAAGTAGGTAGCAAAGGGAACAGGCACTGATTTGTACAGATTAACTTAATGCTTTGGAGATGAATTGGCTCAAAGTAGGGGATCAGTATGTGTGTGTGTTGTTTATTCCCCTTTCTTGCTAACAAGTCACATTAAAACATGCATACAAAATAAAAACAAACAAAAACATCCAGTACCTCCAATGATAGGCAATGTAGAAGTTTGGATGGTAGAAAACCGTGAGCACTGAAGTACTACATGAGCTGCTTGACTGGACAGAACAAGCAACAGCCATCCCATGGCGCATATCCCAAGTTCTAATGAGCTAACTGCTTAATAGAGTTAAGGTGCTTGTTTAGACTGACTTGATAAAGTTGTTGGTGCTTTTTAATGTGCTTTGGCCTCTTAAAATCATGAATTCGCAAACACTCCTAGCAGATGCATTTTCACTTTGATTTTCCTAAATCAATCTATTTGAAAACTACAATAGTCTTGACAGTCATTTTTCACAAAGCTCCTGATTGGTAATATTGTTATTGCTGAGAAAATCATAGTGGCAGACCACACGTTACCATCACAAGTCTGTTGTCACTTAATGCTGTAATGGTTGCATAAACAAGGGTCCAAAGTTCAACCACATTTACTGATAGCATGTTTGCCTTGTGGGAAATCTTGCAAATGGTTACTGTCATAAATGGCTTTTGCTGCCACCTGGAGGACAGTTTTAGTAATGCTGCCTTCTTCAGAATAGATAAAAACGGCTTATTATATTAACTGTAACGGATACTGTCTATGGTCTTAGAATAGCTTTCTTATGAATGTGCTGTTTGTCCTATGTTATTGGTTCCAGAGTGCTCACCTTGCATTGATAGATGCCCTGATGTCCGTGGCAGCCATGGAGACACTAGTAGCAGTGAAGTCGTGTGGGACTGTGGAGTTGCAAAGCAGTTGGGAGGAGACTGTACTTCAATGGCTGAACAAGGTAAGGAGTGAAACATACACATTTGGAAACACATAGGTAATCTTTTTTACTCACATTTATGTTGTCATCTTAGTTGAATCAGAAACTCAGAGATCGCACAGATGATGAGGAAAATGACACATCTCAATCCATCACAGAACCTCAACCTGTCCAGCCTTCTGTGAGTATATTATATATTTACACATTTCCTTTTCTGTTAATACAGCTTTGAGTCTCTCTCAACTCCAATTCTGAGTCTTTTTCTATTTGAGAAGAAAAACTTAATGAGGACACATTGTGGTATTGTTTCATATATAATTATTACAATCATATAATCTTGGTTATCTCAAGACAATTATCCAATAAGAAAGCAGAGTAAGCCTCACATGAGTCTCTCATTTGGGTTGCCAGTTCATACGACTAAAATGACGGACTCTCTCTGATCTGAATACTCAATCTGTGCCCCTGCAGGCCTGCAGCTGAGGCAGGAGGCCTGTCCATATACTGAGAATAAGAAAAACTTGTATTTGTTTTCAACCAGCAGATTCTGTCTCTGGCAATCCAGGTTCTGTTGTGATTGTAGTTTGTTTTGTATACCTTAGCTTTAAAATGTTCTTAAATTGTTAGATAATACATTTGTTGAGTTCTAGGGTCTAGTCACAGTTATAAATGATCATGTTCAACAATTGTGAATTGATTCTTTTTATATTAAGGCTGCGCTATCACCTTTGTATTTTCTTCTTTTGTCAACTCTTATCTCCTCTGGGCTCAGTTCCTATTCTTGTTGTATGTGTGTTGTGTTCTGCTGTCCCCTCTGACTTCTCTCTCACAGTGTCCCACTCGCTGGTACTGGAAACTTGTTCCTGTAAGTTCTCCTCTCCTTTTCCTTCTGCTCCTTGCCTTTATCCCTCCATTCCTCCAGTGCCACACCAAATATATCAACTGTACCTGCTGGTCAGGTGTGTTCCTCAAGCATTTGCTGGTGTGAGAACACAAGTGCATCCTATTATAGACTCTGTGTTAACCTGCACTCTTTAGTAAACGTCCAGACTGGGAAAAACAAGCTTGTGGCTCGTGATGCATGAATACTGACAACAAAAAACGGGTTTCTCAGTTTCTTGGTAAGATGTTGAATGTACTTAAAACCGCTGACTGCGTGGTTGTATAAAACAGTGTATTTGAAATATTTATCACGGCCTCTGCTTTTTTAGATTTTATAAACCACTCATTTGGCCATTTTAGGCCTGTCATGATAACAGATTTTGAAGAATGATATACTGCTTCAGAAAATCTTGTAATAAATCATAATGCACGCTTTAGTTGTTGTTCTAACGAGTCATAGAAGTTACTTATTTGACCCTACACGGCTCAAATCTTATAGTATACTACTCTTAATAGAGAAATAGTTCTCTACTAGTGCAAATACAAGATTTCTGTGATAAAAAATATTGTTCAAACTATCACTTATTAGAACAATAAGATAATTTAGGAATTATTGTGACAGGCCTAGCATTATTGTCCATTACATACTGCATGGATTTGAATAAGTGCATTTTGTATGTCTTCTGCAGTGTCATGATATAAAGGCGTTTGGTCAGTTTTAACTTTATGACTCTGGTTTTAAGATAAACTTTACTCAGTTTTCATATACTTATTTTGATATTTTGATCTATTTTTCTCAAGCTTCGCTACAGGAAAGATAAAGTCCAGACCAGACAGAAGCCAGTGTTTCCAGTGGTTAATGACGTCAGAGACTTGTCCAGTGGCTGTGCCATTGTTGCTGTTATTCATTACTATTGTCCCGACTTGTTAAGACTTGAAGGTACAGACATACAGACACGGATTTTTAATTAGAAACATATTTCTTGCCATTTTAAACTAATGATTATCTGTGTTTCTCTATCAGATGTATGTATGAAAGAGTCTATGTCTGTACCAGACAGCGTATACAACCTGCAGTTCATCCTAGAGTTTTGTGACAGTTGTCTGAAGAGCTGCTGCCACCTGACACTGGAGGACATGTTGTACATGCCCCAAGAACTACAGGTATATATGGTTATTGTTTTTTTTTTTAACCTCGGTTTGTGTTTGTTAATTGGAATAAAATGTATCTTTATTTTATTTAGGTTAATGTGCTAGGTTTCTTAGCAGAGTTGCTGAATTGGTTTGAAGTACAAAGACCTGAATTTGTTCAGCCAATTGACACATCAGGTAAGAAAAACTCCTGTGTGAATTCTGGTCAAAGTTCAAACAATTCCAGTTTACTGAATGTCCATGTGTGTGTTTTTAGATGGCACCTCGGTAAAGTCAAATAGCAGTATCAGGTAAATGGGCATGTTTGTATTAAGTAAATACACTTTGCTTATTACAAATGTGATTGTTGTTGACTAGCTATTTTCTTTGCAGTACCTCCCCTTCTATTTTTAAGAAGCCCTTCCTTCCTATATCCACGTCTGCGACAGGTAAGATTAACAATTTGACTGGTTTGGTTTGGTCTGGTTTGTGAACAACTCATTCCTGGTTTCCCTTTTGTTAGTGCTCTGCTTTCTTCCTAAATCATTCATTGTATTACATTCATTGTCTTTCATTGTATTCATTTAAACCCTGGTGTTGTCTGCATGCCTTTTCATTTTGTGTGTGTGTTCCCATGCACTCAGGATCTTTGACTCAGTCTACCTCAATGTCTCATATAGAAGGAGTGGGAAAGACGTGGAGCAAGAAATCTCTCAGGTAAATTCGATATTTGTATTGTGAATAAAGATCATTCATACAGTACGTGTGTTGAAGTGTAAACAATGATTCTGTATTTTCACTCAGCCGACCACTGTCATCAGTGTCCTTTAGCATTCCCTTTGGCCTGGACAGTGATGTAGACATTGTGATGGGAGATCCAGTAATAACACGCTCTGTGAGTTCAGACCAGTTAAACCCAGGAGTCCAGACAAGAGTACCCTACACTCCTCCTGAGGACGTCAAGCATGTACTCAACAAACCTGGGGGGCATAACGGACCCCAGAGGGCATCATGGGTAACCCAGTCTATAGATATTCCTAAAGTGGCAGAGGAGAATGGCCTTGACGTCAATGAAGCGGGTGAGCTCCCCACAATCGAGGAGGCTCTTCAGATCATCCACAACGAGAGCAAGATGGAGCAGCGGCTCCACCCTGATGGTGCCCCAGACGGCTTCTACCTCCACTCCCCTGATGACCCTGCAAGCTCCCGATACACCAACAGTTTGTCCCCCGTCAGCTGTTCTGCTCCTTCACGCTCAGGAATGATGTTTAGGCCCACTGGGCGCAAAGATCCCAAACGCACGAGAAACGCCTCTGAATGTTCACGAGACGATGACTCTGTTTTAAGAGATGGCAGTGTGGACTCTGATGCCTCAGAGGACCTGCCTAAGACCCAGTCCACTCCAGCCACACCTGCCACCTCTATGAGAGACAAAGAAGCATCTGACAGTGGTGTTAAAATGACCAGCTTTGCAGAACGCAAGAAAAAACAGTTATTAGATTCTCCCAAGTCTAGTGAACCATCATCTCCTCAGATGACTTCATGGGCGCAAAAGTCTGAAGAAAGTCCAAGCAAAAGCCCACAGCTAAA
Organism: Periophthalmodon schlosseri; assembly: GCA_000787095.1. NCBI lineage: Eukaryota > Metazoa > Chordata > Actinopteri > Gobiiformes > Gobiidae > Periophthalmodon > Periophthalmodon schlosseri. The sequence continues at coordinate 11,724 of KN468836.1, read as the reverse complement.
TAATGAGATGTCGGAGCTCGGAGTTCGACTTGAGGAAAAACGCAAAGCCATTGAAGCCCAGAAGAAACGCATAGAGGCCATTTTTGCAAAGCACCGGCAAAGACTGGGGAAAAGTGCCTTTTTACAACTGAAGAAGGAGCAGGAAGAGGATGGTGCAGGTGAAGGAGAAGGTGGCCAAGTAATTGCTTCATCTACAGAGGATGACCTTTCACATTTGACTTTAGAGGACAGACTGAACATGGATGTTGAGGATCCAGGTGTGAAGGTCCCATCAGCATCAGGACAAGCACTTAACAAACAAGTCCTTCTGTCCAAAGAAAAGTCAAGCATTCATGCAGAGAACACCTCGGAACAATCGAATGAAAAAATGGCAGCTCCTCTTGGAGACTATAACAACGCTGTTTCCAAGCTGACAGCAGCACTAAGCTCTTTACAAAGTGACATGCAGCGACTGACTGAACAACAAAACCAACTTATGAAAAAACCTGCTTCACCAAGTAACAAATCCTGGACAATACCGGCTAGCCCTAAAACCTCTACCCCAGCACCTCCCTCTTCTCGCCTCTCCAGAGAGTCTACACGAGACTTCAGTTCATCTCCCAGTGCTCCATCTCCATCACGGAGAATCATAAATCACACCACACCCCCCAAATCTCCCAAAATGGTACAAAGGAGAGCTCAGTCCGTGCCCCCCAAGAGTCCCAAACACAACCAACATAGTCGCCAGCCGGATATGAAGGTCCCAACAGTGTCACGGGTTCTTAATCCACCCCAAAATGTAGATCGCATCCCTCACCTTCGTCGGGTCAGCCCTTCACAATCTCAGGTTCAGACTTCTTCCTCATTTTCCATTGGCGATGCCGAAAATCTTGATGATTTGCGCTCATTTGGTCCAACCCCCGTGCCCACACCTGCTCTGACCCCATCATCCAGCCCAGTGCCACAACTCACGACAGAAGACGCCCTGTCCGAAGTGGGGTCCGTAGACAATCAGAGTATTTTCAGTATGGACTTTGAGGCAAGACCCTCCTCTTTGCCTAAAAAGGACAAGTTAACGGGTGGTGGCTGCAGCTCAGGGGCCC
>KN468836.1:0-10525 GCA_000787095.1 Periophthalmodon schlosseri | reverse complement strand
CCTGATTGAGATCTCCCTGTCGGCTCTGAGAGGAGATGGAGAGGAGGAGGAAACAGGAGCTGATGGTTTATCTGATTCAGTAAGTGAACGGGCCGAGTCTGAGCTCAGAGCAGGCGTGGGATTCTTTTTCAAGGTAAAAAAAACAAACAAACCTTATACCACAGAATATTGAAATGTCCGTTTTTAAAGTCGATAAATAAACAACCCATTGATTTCTTGTTAGGATGATAAAGAACGAACAGAAGATGAAATGGCTCAACGTAAAGCTGCTCTTCTTGAAAAACAACAGAAAAGAGCTGAAGAGATGAAACGGCGCAAACTGGAGCAGGAAAAGGAAAAAGAATCCAAGTAAGTTTGACTTTCATTTACATGTATTTCAGAAGCGCCTAAAATGTAAAAAAAAAAAAAAAAATTGTATTACTGTCAAAGTTGCAATATGTAGCTTCTCTGGTGGAGGGTCCACTACTTGCTTGTCTCCATGGATCTATTGCTTTAACTGGAATGTTTCACAGTATGGTATTACACCTACCCATCTCCATAGAGACAAGCAGGTGATGCCACCAGCTCAAGTTACTTTTTAGATCTCTAGAGGCGACCCCGCTCACTACAAAAATGCATGCTTTTCAAGGTATTTTAAAAGCAATAACACACATATATGTTGAATAAATGCAAGACAGATACATTTAATATTATACTGTAGAAACCAATAATATCTCCATAGAGATAAGCAGATGGAGGACCCTCCACTAGAACAGTTACAAAGTGCACCGTTTTAAATTAATATTTTATCATCATCTTGTTATTAGCAAGCCACAGTGGATGATCATTGAGGGTTGGGGAAACAAAGCTGATGAGCAGCCTCTGACTCCTGGCACACCTACCACTCCACGTACCCCGCCAGCAGAGGGCACCCCACAGCGCAGAGGGGACTTCACCAGGCAGGAGTATGAGAGGCGACACCAGCTGAAGATCATGGAAGACCTGGACAAAGTGCTCAAGCAGAAACCCACCACTGTCCGTGGAGTCAAGAAACAGAGACCCAAGACTGTCTTCAGGGATGACTCTGTCTTGTCCAACAGTCCTGCTAAAGGCTTGATGGGTAATTTATTGTAGCATTTTTCTCAGTACACCTCTTCATTACTATTACTTTATATTTCATTATTATTTCTTTCCTTTCATAGGCAACAAACTGAGCAAGGTATACTCTCACTCCAGCATGAACTTGTCTTCAATGGCAAGTGACACGGGAGGACTTACTGTCAGAAAGTCTCCCAGGTAACTTAAGTGTCTTTAGAAATTCCCACTTTATAATTGTATATTGCCTTTTTTATTGAGCTACATTGAAGAGACATACACAGCATAACATGAAGTCTTGAAACCTGAGCATAAACTTGACTTCCTGTCTGCTTCCTTCAGCCGCTCTCACTCCCCTGCACGACATCGGTCACCGGGACGACGGGGCTCCCAAAATGACTGGGAAAATGGCTCCACTATTTCATCACCTGCTTCAATACCAGAATATACAGGTCAGTAATTTTCCATTCTTGGCAACAGCACTATCTGCAGATGTTTATGTGTTCCCCTCAGCACTCACCATGGCAACATATTCAGCATCCTGATCGCACACAACATCAAACTTAATTGTTCACTATATTCATAGTACTCGTGTATGTTTTTTTAATTTAAATTTGAGGAAATAATAACCTATGTTTAGCTATGTTTTTTACAGGACCAAAGCTGTACAAAGAGCCAAGTTTTAAGTCCAACAAGTTCATAATCCATAATGCAATCACTCGCTGTTGCCTGGCCGGGAAGGTCAATGAGCCACAGAAAAACAAGATTGTGGAGGTAATCTATGTCACTGTGCCAGAGTCCACCTAAGAGAGGTCTCTCTGGACTTTGAAATAATCAGTTTTGTCAAGTGCTTTGACCTGTCTCTTGATTTTTTAGGAAATGGAAAAGAGCACAGCCAACCACTTCCTCATCCTGTTCAGAGACTCCAGCTGCCAGTTCAGAGCCATTTACACCATGAACCCAGAGACAGAGGAGATGGAGCGGCTCACTGGCATCGGGCCTCGAGTCATTACTCCTGAAATGGTGGAGTCTATTTACAAATACAGCTCTGATCGCAAACAATTCACTGTCATACCGTCCAAAACTATGTCAATGAGTGTGGATGCCATCACTATACCCGGCCACTTTTGGCAAAAACGACCAGGGACTCCGAAGAAGCTTGGGACCCCCAAATGAAGTCTAATTAAGATGTCTGACCTTATTCAGGACCATTCATCAAGTGTATGGCCAGTGTGGCACTTGTGGTACCTCCTTAAAGAAGCTGCTGACTGTATAATTTAAACGGCTTTCAATGTGAGAATTATTCGGTAAGATGCCAAGAGACTAGGCCAAACACTATAGTCATAATAGTTGGAATTTTAAGAGCTTCGGATTGGCTCTGAAGGTCATTATTGATTGTAAAATGTAAAAGAAAGTTTTTGCCTGAATGAAGTTTTCCCTTGCAATCATTTCTCTGACTCATGTGACACTAGAAGGGGTGCCTGACTGCCTTTCCCCACAGATTTTGGAAATGGAAAGGTGACCTCTGAGTTTTGCTGGCTCTCCGCTCGCTGCCTTTACCTCTTCCAGGGCTCATAGCTAATGTGTCTCAGCTGAAAAGACAATAGCTGTTTGTATGTGGGTTTGTGAATGTAAGGTCCACAGTGACCACTCTCTATGGTAAAGGGCCTGTGTTAGGGCTGCACTGTTCTGCTGCTGCTGCTGCTGGCATCAGTAGACATAACTGCCCATGCTTCAGCTTCAGCATATTTTGCTTGACAATTCATTGTATGTTTGAAACTGAGTGAAGAATGGCATAAATGAATGAATTCATTCATTCTACATTGCGATTACAATGCTAAAATGTAATCCCAATCTTATCTTGAAACAAAACTAAAACGTGAAGGAAATGAATGCATTTTTCCTGACAGTAATTTCTATGAACTTATAAGTTGATTTTTGTAAGATACCAGTAAGCTATAGCCGCTTGAAGCATTGCAAGGTGTATGATTAAGGATGAGTGGGTAAGAATGGTTGTGAAATCTTTGAAAGCTTTTTGTTTAGGGATCAATAAATCCTTAAGGTCACTTGCCTGGTCCCCATTTCTCTTTTGTTGAAACAAGCTAGATGAATCCTTGTAGGCAGCCCCTCTCTTGTTTTCCAGACACACTTAATGTAATTTACCCTTCTCATAGGGCCAGTATGTCCACACAGTAATGAGCTCAACAGGATTCTGCAGAGGATGGTGGTTAGTGCCATATCACTACATATTACCAGAAGGATACTGGGCTACTCCTCTTTCTCCAGTCTTAAGCACTACAGTAGCAGCTTTGGTGGCACTGCCTTTTCCTCAAATAGTTTAGATAATAATTACACAGTAGCATTTATGAATGATGGTGAAATAATCTAAAAGAGTGAGTGGATAATTATTGTATGATTTTTTTTATTATTTATATATTTGTAAAAAAAAATTAAGGTTGTAGTAGAACAATATATATTTCGTTTCTGTGCAATGTTCCTCTTGAAGTTCCCGTGTCACACACAGGTATTTATATTTATTTAGTATTAGCCTTAGAAAGTGAATTTAATGTTAAGTTCTGATTCATTTGTTTTGGTTAAGGTTTTGTCATTCATTTCATGTCAGCCATTCATGTCCTTGTTCCTTAGTTTTTGTTTTAAGATTGAGCTTTGCAATCATGTGTATTCATTTCATAACATGTCATTGATAACTGGAACAGAAAAATAAAATACTTTTTAATCATTTCACTTCTTATCATGTCTTTATTTCTTATTTTCCCATATCTTGTTTTGTTTTATTTTTGTTACAGAGCAAAATGGAAACCTTTTAAGTAATATTTTACCCTTTGATAAGTGTCAAACATCCATCTTGATGAAAACCTCGTAAACCTGGGGTACTTTCTATATATGGCCATTTAGTATTATTACAAAATTATAATGGGCCTAATACAATATTTACCTCATCCAGTCTGACATCACATTTCCATTTTCTTATCATGTTTCCGACAGCAAAACAGTCTGAAATCAATAATTACACGGAGGCACTTTCAGTTGTGTTTAGTGTGCAGCATCTCTGTGAGCAGTGAATTACAGGGCAGGTCTCCCAGTAGGTGGCGCTGGTACAAATAATCCTCCACTTGTAAACTGATGCTGCGCACTTCGGGCAGTCGGAGCAGAAGCTGCCCAAATTTATCGGCATGTCCCGGATGTGACAGTTGGGTGTGCTCCATCAGCGCCCTGTTCACGCGCTCCTGCGTCTGCTCCACCTGCCTGCGGTTCACCACGGACTTCACATCTGGACACAGGAAAGTAAACACAAATGGACGCCTAGATATTGCAAAATCAAGGCTATTTGAAATGTAAGGAAATCAATGAAGGGTTTTCAATCCAAGTACTATCTTGACTAATATCTTAATTTGTAACCTAGCCTGTCCTTGAGGTTTACGTGATAAAATATGAATAAATAAGCACATTTTTAAACATGGGTAAACAGTCCTCAAAATAGCAGTAAAGGTCATGTGACTGAAACAGTGCGTTTCCTATGCGTTTTACTTTTTAAACAGACATTTATAAAATGTATAAAACCTTATCTCCTAAAATCAACGTTTTATTGTTATTTCTATTTTTACGTGGGCCTGTATACTTACCAGGATTAAATAATACAAGGTACTTGAGGCAGACAAACTCTTTTCTGTCAAACTTTAGCTCTTTTAACTTGGTCACCAGGTCCTGCGCTCTGGACACGAGGCTGCTCAGTGTCACTCCAGCCTGTGAGATGATGGTGGAGACCTCAATCTGCGCTTCAATGACAAAAGGTGATGGATGAGGAGCAGATTATTATTGCAACAAGGTTCTTAAAGAAATGATTTACTACCTGTTGTCCTGTGACCAGATATATACAGCCCTCTTTCCCATAGGTCACCTGCCTGCAGAGATGGTCCAACACAAGCAGTTCACTCCAGCAGTTCTGCAGCAGCTGCATTTGGTCTTCTACCTAGGACAGGTACATTTGTCTTTTACTCACTTCTACCACATCTGGTAGGTTTATACATGCACAAATATCAATGTACATAATTACTGAAAGTAGTATTATTATTTTCCTTTTTACCTTGAGCTCCTTGAAAAGTGCACTGTTTCTGGCCCACTCAACAAGCCCAAAAAGTGTCTGGTCAGCCATTTTGCACATGATGCTGAATGTGTTTAGGCGATCGTGCTGGCCTCTGTTGGCTTGTTCTCGGTGCAGACTGGAAAGGACTTTTGCACATAACTGATCTTCGTCTTGTTCTGACTCAAGAAGTGAATCTAAAAAGTTGGATGGAAGTGAGCTGGAGGAAGGGCCTTGGGATGGGGGTGACATGTGGTCCAAACTGGGGTCTGTGTTTACATTTGAAGAAGCCATTGGAGCATTTCTTGGGGTGTAAGATTCGCTAGTCAATTTGTCCAATGGATGGCTCGCAGAAGCTGTATGGTAATCAAAAGACATATGAGATTTTTCCTGGGGGTATCCCACTAAGGTTTGAGGAAGCCGTTCAGAGTAGTGCAGCGATGAAGAAGTGATCCCTCTATTAGGGTTCATATTACAGTCCCAGTGAGCAGATGCTTCTGAATGAGACATATCTGTGTGGCACATGTGACTTTGTTGAAAAGTACTTGAAGACAATGCCGTATTTAAGCTCCAATCAGCAGGGTAAAGGTCATTTTGAGTCACAGATTGGTGTGGTATTGCACTTTCCATTTTAATCCGGTAGGGGGCGGCATTTGTCTGTTGATAAGACCTTTGCTGTTTTATCTGCCTGTCCCGACGATATAGAGGGCCAAATCTGTTTCTTCCACCTCTCATACGGTCAGCTCGTACAGCTGTCAACACAGAAGAAAACTATTTATTATAGGTCACAACATGAGTGCTTTATGGTCTTGCATGTCAGTGAAGTAAGGCACTATAGTAGCAGATTGCATCAGATTGTGTAGTGTAGAGTGGTACCTTCTTTCTTCATGCCCACTGCTAAACACTTCTGGAAGCGGCAGTAAGGACAGCGCTTTCTCTGAGTGAGGTTCATAGGGCAATTCTGTTGTTCTGTACAGGTGTAGTGTTTGTTGTTTTGCACTGACCGTTTGAAAAAACCCTACAGAGAGAGAAAAGGTGAGAAAATAAAAATCAAAACTACACTGTATCTTGAGCAAAAGGATATATATAGTGTACTTTGAGGTTACCTTGCAGCTCTCGCAGGTGAGGAGGCCATAGTGGTATCCAGACACTTTGTCTCCACAGACTGGACAGCTCTCATGTGATTCAGGTCTGGTGTCAGTCTCTGTGTTTAACTCTGGGGCTGTACACAGAAACAAAATTAAAAAAAAAAAAAAGCATATTTCAAGTGCATACATACAGTTCAAAAAGTAAAGTATTTATGATAATGATGGACTGATTTGTAAGTTTGTATTACTGATTGATTTTGTAGATTACAGGTCTCAGTCTCAGTGTCTTATCACAATGTGGTGTAATGATAGTTAGGATTCTTACATAATTTGCACCACGATTGCTCTGGTCTTTAAAAACGTAAGTACGTTTGAAACAGAAATTCATTAAAAGTTTACAGTGTAAAGTCCTCAGATCATGTACACTTATATTAAATGTCACACTATGCCTTTTGTCCTGTACTCACGTGTGGGCGCTGCTTCTGGCTGTACGCCCTCCTCCGTGTGGGCTACAGACGATCCTGCCTGTTGGGCCCTGTGCTGTGGGGGGAAACCTGGTGGGTCCATTCTGGCTGGAGCTCCACAGTCACTCAGGCCTGGTCCTCATTGTGGAGACCAGAGACCAGACACTGTGCCGAGGCCAGCCGGAAGGCCAAAGGGTCCAGCTGAGCCCATGCTTATTGTGTGAGACACTAGAGTGGACTTCGCTCCATTCTGGGGCTCATAAACCTCTCCTGACTGGCACTCCTCTGTCCTCCAGTGGGACAGCCTATTGCCCAGTGTCTAGAGGCAGAATGAAACTATCATGGAAGCATTGTGGTGCACAGCTGATAAGATAAGAGTCCACAGAAAGAAAAAAAAACATGCCCATTGTACAAATACATGATTAATGCGCAACAGTTTATCAAACATAATTATATCAAACATAATTATTGTTACGTAAATGGAGCTACAGGGTAGCTCCTCTCTGTGTTGTGATTATTTGGAGAAAAGGCGCTGAATAGAGTATAGACCAGAGAAAGCCTAGACTAGGGCAGTTCCGCTCTTCAAGGCCATATGACACAAAAGAAACAAAGAAGTATTATTAACAGTTTTGTTTTAATGACCACTGGAAAAGCACTGTGACTGAACTGTATGGTTGACCCTTGTATGTTTTTTACCCAGTAGTACATATTTATTCACATCTGTAACCTTTGTCAAAGCAGAATTAGTGGAGTTATAATGTAGATATTGTAGTTTTAACAGATCTTAATAATGCATGTTAAAGACTTGTTTGCCACTGTTTGACTGTCAGACATTGGTCGCCAACTTTACGTTTAATTAAACTAGAAAATCAGTAGAGCCTTTTTCTAGTAGAAATTGAAAGGTCTTTATTTCTAGAGACAAATGTTATCTTTCGTTTACATGGGTGGGTCAATCTTATTGTGTTCAACTACAGTTGTTCTTTGAATGGGCCTTTTACAATACAATTAACTTATTATTGTCATTTGGTTTATTTTTTCAAAATCAGACACTTAAAAGGAAATTCACCAACAGTTTAACAAAGTCTTCATTAAAGTTATCAGCCATACATATCATAGATACATATAAAGAGTGGGTTTTGTGGTTTAAAAACAATGATTATACTTACAGTGTATTGAGAAATCAACTTTAAAAACAAGTAATAACATTGAATACATTTTCTAAGATTTTAACTGAAGATTTCTTGAGCTATTTCTCTCATTATCTGAGACAACCTGACAGTCTTCACTTGCTTCAGCACTGTGGCACTCCATCAACTACAACCCACACTTCTGAATATGGTTTGTGGTACTCTGGGCTGCATGAGACATGAGACACATCAGTAATTATGTCGACACACTTGAGTGATCTAGACAATAATATTATGTAATGCTATAATCTCACCTATTGTATCCAACAGCATAGTGGGGATTTTCATTGCTGGACATGTTGATACTCTTGAATAACAGTTTAGCTTGAGTTTCATCTTTGGTCACCCAGCCCATGTAACCCCTGACATACACATACATGTCTCCAGTTTCCACAATCTTCACCTGTAACAATGATTTAGGTGTCACTTCATTTGGGATTGACTCTTAATGCACTAAATTGAAAAAGCGAATGTGAATGTGAAATGTATGCTTTTCTCATTACTCTACTATTTGTAGGCTGGGGTGGGTTGGTCTGATGCACACTTGGCAGTAGAAAACTCATTGTGTATTCGCCCTTGGTGAACATCCTAGAAAATGCGTTCTGTTGTGGAAGATCTTCAGGAATTTTGACAATAACAGGAGCTGTCTCCATCGGTATGTTATTATCTGAGTGACAAATGAATGCACAGAAAAACATATATTAAACTAGGGCTCAGTTACTAACAGTTAAATGTATTGGCCTACTTACCATCTAGGTATCGTTTCAGATCCCAAAATGCAGATATTTGTCCACTCCACCAGAAGGCTGGTGTAGAGCTGTAGGAAATAGATACCCACTTCACAGGGTCATAGCGGCGAATCTGACAAAATTATGAAGGATTCATTTTACTATAATGATGTTACCATATGTTCATAAGTGTAGTGTTGACATGTGACAGGACTAAAACAGGTTGATTTAGCTAGAAATCATGTTGTAGACTCACCTCATAGTTCTTTTCCTTATTTTGACAAATAGGCTTGAACAAGAGGCATTCTAGTGTCTCAGTACAGAAGGGCAACTCATCTGAGCTTCTGTGGGTTACAGTATTTAAAATCAAACATTTATTTACATATTTTTTGCATCACAATTCCTATGTATTGTCTAGAGGTGGTACAGGAATAAAGCACGTACCCCACGCCAGCTTCAACTGTCTGACCCAACAAAAAGCTAACAAGTGCTGTAAGGTAGATCCTAAAACAGAATCATTCAGTTATTTCAATTTCTTTTTAAACTTTCTTTAAAAATGTCAAGATGTTAAATACTTACATTACGACCGTTGTTTGGATTCCTCTTCTTCTTCTGATTTGGGGTCCGAGCACCTCTTTATTTAAACCTTTCAATGACCACACCCTGAGCATGTTACTCAAAACCCAAAACAATAGAGCTTATCAAAGCAAATGAACAAAAGAAAAGACAAGGTATCCATTTTGCATGTGACCACCACACAATTAGTCCCAGGTGAATGAAATGATATAATTGGGTGTTTATCTTCTTTGGAAAAGCATGAAGTTGCTTTAAATTAAATAGAATTAGGTTTAACTAGAATGTATAATTTATAACCTGTTGCACTTTCCCTCAGTTGTAGATTTGTTTTTTTATATTTTGTAGAATTAAATAAAAGCATATAGTCAGTATTAAAATGCTTGATGAGTAGTGCACAGTTTTTCATTTAGTTTTAACCTTTCTCTGAGCATTTAATTTTAGCCAAATACAAAACTTTGTGAGTCTCTCTATCTTGATGTTTTGTGAAATTAAGATGTGCTCACCTTCAAACCTTTTTTTTAATTTTATTTTGGATTCATTTTTGGGTTTAGCACTGATCACGCAACCTTGATCCTTTGACAAAAGGAGCAGAAAGTCCTCTGTGGAGGATCAGGTTTCACAAATTGTGTAAAGAAACTAGTTCTCATTGAATATTATACACCAGAATGTTCCAGGGACCTCGTTATAAATCTGAGAGATTATAATGGTGTGTAACAGGAGTGTCCCGGCAACTGTTACTCCAAGTCATGACGCCAGTCCAACAGTGCTCCTGTATCTGCTGATTTAAAGTGACACATCAGGCTGTGCAGGAAAGTGGCTTTCCATAGTGTTACACTGCTCTCTCAGGATAGAGGTGAAAATGTTCATGTAACCAGTCCACCCATTTTGATATCACCCTGCGTTATGTTCTGGGTGTTGTAGTAACGACAGAGGCTCATTCCGGGATCAGAAGGTTTATTGTTTAACAAAAACACAAATCAGTGTGAGGTAGTCCAACCAATATTCCTCAGAGAAAGTTGCACAGTTCTCATATTGTAAATATCCATCCATTTTCTTCCGCTTATCCGGGGCCGGGTTGCGGGGGCAGCAGTCTAAGCAGGGACTCCCAGATGGGACATACCCTAGGGAGGTGTCCTGGAGGCATCCGGAACAAATGCCCGAGCCACCTCAGCTGGCTCCTCTCAACGTGTAGGAGCAGCGGCTCTACTCCGAGCTCCTACCATGTGACCGAGCTCCTCACCCTATCTCTAAGGGTGCGCCCAGCCACCCTGCGGAGGAAACCCATTTCGGTCGCTTATATCCTTGA
>KN468835.1:20508-40815 GCA_000787095.1 Periophthalmodon schlosseri | reverse complement strand
TCCTGCTGATTCAATCAATGTAACCATAGCAACCAAATCGTATACGCCCTTGTGCCACATGGGGGCATCACAGCATATTGGAGTGTTTTATTAGACAGCTGCTCCTGGCTTTTACTGCACATTTTGTCTATATAAGTTTAAACACGCTTTACAAAATGGCAGATTCAGAAATAGAAAATTAAAACAATGTATAAAATAAAGATGCAAAGGAATCCCCCCAAAAATATTACAGCTTTGTTATATTTTTGTTCTAATACAACTTCCAGATGCAGAATTAATTTTTATTGTGAAGCCTTTTGTTTAGATGTTCTTTGCTTTTGGTCAGCCCATATAAACTACTGCCTCCTACAACACTTTGGATTTTCTGCTGGATGCCCTTCCTAACACCACCTATTTATACATATAGCCGGGGGGACTACTTTTTCATAATCCTGGCTCTCAGTCCTGTTTACCATTGCCTGGACATTGGACTACTGGCAGCAGAAGACATATAAGTGAACACATGAGACCAGATGGCGGTCCCTGGCACTATTATGGGCTTTTGGTTTGGCTTCTTCAGCTCTGGACTTACCACAACACGCTCTTCAAATTCATAGGAGGAAACTAGAGAGGATAGATGGGCTATGGCAGATGAATAGGGGAGATATTATAAATTATTTTCACATGGGGCAATAGGAAAGAAGAGTGCATTGTAGGGTCGTCAAAAGTTTCGAAGATCAGATACTAATCGATACTAAAACTAGTACTGAATCTAGATACTCATCTGAGCAAGTATAAATACTAAAAAAGTCACATTCACAGGACAGAGACAAACCTTTCCTGAATGGCTTCAGAATGATCTTGAGCTGTATCTTTCACAAGTATAAGACACATAGACTAGTATACGCCCATGGACCACTATGGAACCTACTGGACGACTGAAGGATAATATAAAAGAAACTAGTCTAGGTTACTACTAATTAATGTTGAAAATCACATTCTATTGTCTAAATAAGGAGCCGTGGTATTGAGGCTGTTCCTTAGTATCAAAATCAAGTTTAAAATTTTAGTATTGTGACAACACTAGTGCTTAGAGGGGTGTTGAATTGGAATGAAATAAATGAAAATAAAACATCTAGTAACAATTTCAATTTAAATGAAAGATTTTTAATTAAAAATTCTTAGGACAAATAAAGGGGTTGCAGAATGGCTTAGGGGTTAGGTTGCAGTTCATATGCAAGCCAACTCGCATGCTTCAGTAGCTTATTGTGAAATGCTGGTTCTTACAAGTTGCCTCTCCCCTATTCCTCATCTGTAACTGTTAGACAGCGTTTCACAGGCAGATATTCAAATGAGCTTGACTAAAAAACTGAGAAAAACAAGCCAAAATAAATAAATAATAGGCTACTTAGTTACAGTGGATGGATCTGTCAAAATGAGGAAAAACACAGAGCTTTAAATGAAAAAAAAAAAAACACTGTAACATTTGTAAAAGAACACGTGCTGACTTGTTACAGACTCTATCCTCGTATGACTGTTAGGCTGGCTGTGCACAGTGCTGTCTTGTGTGTCATAGAAATCTATCTTATGTAAATTGCAGCTATTTATCCTGCATTGTGGTTAATCCCATTTTGCAGCAACAATAATTTTCATACATTCAGGTAGAAAAATATGCACGCTTACAGTAACTCACTGCAGAATAAAGGAAGTTGTGTTTGACTTAGGAGAAATGCCCTTTTGTTAGTGAGCGTTGCTAAGAAGAGCCCGTTTGAACACACTCATACCCACACATAACAGGGCTGGTTTGCTGACTCGAGCGACAGTATACAAAACAAGTGTGCGTGTAGTTATTTTCAGAGGAGAGATCTGCATTAATACCATTGTCATATTTACCTGCACGTGACTCGGGTACAGTAAAGACAACGCTACAGAAAGTATTGTTTCATGCAAAGTTGCAAACATCCTTGAAAACTTTGTAAAAAAAAAACAAACAAACAAGAAAAAAACAACTTTATATTGAACAGATTTTTGCTATAATAGAGAAAAACCGTAAATAATACTTACAAGTCCACGGGATGTATGCAAATCATAATTCATGCTTTTAATTTGAAACGCCACTGACTTTTGGCCTTGACGCTGGGCCAATTTAAACGTGGCGTGTGTACGTGCGTGCACGCGCTTTGGGGATTCCCCCGTGCACCAAAACAGCCTTGCTTTTCACATGTCACTGAGCTTATCGCCTTTCAGTCACTGCTCCAACCGCTCATATGCTCTGTGGCCCCAGCGCGCACTGCACGCACCGGATATCCACTGTTCGCCTGCTTTTGCTCGCTGAAAACGTGTGCACTTTTAAACGTGTATGACTGCGCGTTTGGAGGTAATGTACCGCGGTGATTGGCATGAAAGCTTGGGATAAGTTTTACCAAGGTGCACCGAGCGGCCACGACCCCAGCTGCCGCCTGTAAGAGCTCAGGGACGGGGTAGGGGCCACCATGAGCAGCAGCTGTGGAGGCGGCAAGCATGACCCCCTGGAGGAGAGCCGCATGGACTCGGGTATCGACTCGTATCAATCCATGTACAAGTCAGATGAACCCCGCGATGTGAGCTCCGACTTCAGCGGGCCCAGGGACAAGTTTTCGTCCGTGGATGAGCGCCTGGACTCGGCGTACGGCTCGACGTCTCTGACCGTGGAGAGTCTGGGGGACATCGTAAAGAGCTGCTCGATTTCCACGTCGGACACTGAGGCGCCCCAGGAGGAGGAGGAGAACGCGCTCACAACCATCACGGAAGATGGGGACACGTAGGTTTTTCTCTGTTTATACCACTATACATTTTTATCCTGTCTTTTGTCCTTGTAGTTTGCAGCACTCTAGCCTCTAGTCTGTCTGTACCAGGGTATCTATGGCCATACTTACCTAAAGGCTTTGTTTCTCTTGCATTTACAATATTCTGCATCCATGACTGCAACTGTACTTTGTCTATCTTTTACATTTTACTCAGTCCAACGAAGTTACAGGAACTTAAACAGTACAAAGAGTAATTTTCTTTGTACTGTTTAAGCAACTGTGAACAGATCTTCACTATTAACATTGTTCACGTTTACTATCAAAAGTCAGGTATAGCCATTCATTTGATATCAGAACTATGGGCTGAGTTAAGGCGTAATCATGTAATCATTCTCATGATATTGATAGGCCTACATTTCTACGGGGGGGATACAGAATTTTAATATTGCAATATGCAGTACAATTTGCATGTGTACTGCAGTTACTGGTAAGACTTGAAACCCCCCTATGTGGGAGCTCTGCAGATGCTGAAAACGCTAAAGACAAAGAAAGGAATAGCAAAAGTTAGCATTCATAACAACCGTGGGTATGAAATGTATTGTTATTGCAAATGTTCTACTTTATGTTGTGATATAAACGGTTGAACATATTTCCCTGCCCCAATAGACATTTTTAGTAATATCTCTAAATGACACGCATTATTGCATCAGTTTCACTCCCTCTACTGGCAGCAGTGGGAATGAACCATGGAGAAACACAAAAACTAGTAAAACAATGTGGCTGGCACGCTAATACAAGCACGCAGTTCTAGTGAACAGCAACAGTGTTCATAACGAGATGATTTATGGACTTGAAAAAAGCGTAAGAGACCTCCGGATTTTTACCTCTGATGCAACAATCCGGAGGAAATTTAAACAGTGATTTTTGAGGCTCAAAGGGAGATGACCTCGTGAACAAGATTAATGAAGCGAACACGATGAAGCAAACTACAACTCCACTACTCCAGTTACGTTTTTAATGAGAGGAAAATGCTATAACTTGATTAAAAGTGCAAAAATAGCATAGACTGTCATGTGAAATATATTAATTCTTCCATGCGTCACCATATTGTGATTCCAAGCCTATTTAGCTATTCATTTATCTAATCTCCAAAGCAAAATGTCATATCTCCTTAACATTACATTATAGATGTTTTTTTTTTCATTTCCACATAGTAAATCCCCTACTTGTCTAATTTCCTATTTGCTTTCTGCATACATAGCCTAGTACTGACTTTTCTCCCCACAGTGAATGACCATGAATCACAGCTCCTCTCAAACTGCACACTGGCCTGTCCTCCTGGCTGCATGTCCCTCTCCCTCCCCTGAGCTGGTTTTTAAGGGGATTTCATAGCGATGTGATACCGACACACTCTTTGCCATAGGTCTGTACTGAACTTTGGTCTGGCCTTCGAATGTGGATACAGCGCTTTTAGACAGAAAACAGAAGTGAAAGACGCTCGCGAGGCTCGGACTTCCCCATGCAGAAGGAGGCACAGGGCACATGCAGTACACATGCTGGTACTGCCAAGTTGGCTAATAAACAAGCCCAGCTAGATAATGGTAGAGGTGGAGATTACACAGTATTAAGAGTCTTAATAGAAAATTGCATCAAGGAAGTAGTATAGCCCTTTGAAGTATTCAGAACATCGTAAAGGAAACCGGTTGCACATAGGGAATTCCACTGTTGCAGGTACAAATATGTATGGTATTTGTTGTATCAAAATACTCTCTACAGATCTGACCTGTGTCCTGATCTGATGGCATTGAGGTTGTCAAAAATATAGAAAATCTGATACAAATCAATACTAAAACTAGTATCAAAACTAGATACTCATTTAAGCAGGCATCAATAATGTTGAAAATGCCTAAATAAAGAGCGTTTTTATCATTGTGGTATCGAAATCGGTATCGGGTATCGAGTTTATTCATTAGTATTGAAATCGAGTTTGAAATTTCAGTATCGTGACAACACTAGATGGCATTACCTGCTTGTCTCCACCACAGTTTAGTGGTATACCATGGGACATTTCAGGCAAAACAATGACATTTTCATTGAGACGAGACAATCAGGTGGCGGATCCTTCACTAGGAAAGTTACATAGTGCATCTTTAATAGTCTTACATTTGGCGTAAGCCTGTGAAAGTTTTCCATATTTCCCAGCACTTTCATCCTTCCTTTTTTATGCATAATTCTGTAAGCAAATTTCATAAAAGTCCAGAACACGCAACATATTTGCCTAGTGTTGTTGCCTCAAATGTGTGCAGAAAGTAAGAATACTTTACACATGCGTTACAAATGAACTTTCAACAATAATTCAACATGTGCTGCAGAAAAAAAATAATAAAATCTTGACAATTATTGCAATTAGTTGTAAAGGAAACCGGTTGCACACAGGGAATTCCACTGTTGCAAAATGAATTATGCATGCTACGTTCCGAGTACTTTATGCGTGCAAAATTTTAAGGAAATAAACTTTAAGATGTGCTTCACTATTTTGAACAAAAAAAGATGACATTTTCTTTCTGACAGTCACTGCAAGTTTTTTTTTTTTTTTTCTAGATTCAGTTCAGTGTATATTTTGAACACTTCCAGGGACATTGACATTTGATACAAGACTGAAAAAGGAACTGCTAAACTAATACTAGAATCCTTATGCATTTCAAAACATGTTTGTAGAGGTCTAAAACTACAGGTTCAGCCAGTCTTTTTCTGTAAATGGACCGGATTTGTTTTGTCTACCTTTTATATTCTAATAACAGCCCTTGCCATAATTTGCGTCTTTGATTTGATTGCCAGTAGATGTTAGTCCATGCTGTACAATTTGCAAACACAAAGCGCAATATGGGCCCTTTAAAGTTATAGCTATTTTCTGATCGATGTCATAATGTTGTTTCCTCATCAAAAACATACTTGGAGTTGTGTTTCGTTTCATTCACACATGTTTAACGCATGAATCCTGCATATTTAGGCTGAGTTCTGTAATGTCGTGTGGTAATACAGGAAGTGTTTTTAAACTTCATACACCTTCACTAGAATCATTTGGATAATTTCACTCCTGGAATTGCCGATCTACTGAACAAAAGGTAAAAGGTAACCACCGCTTCATGACATCACAAGGTGGAACAGAGCATTTAGAGCTTTGGAGATGCAGACAGACTAATAAAACAGGATTACTCAGGATTATGCGTGAATGAAACAAAACGCAACTCATGTTTTTAGGGAGGTAACAACATTCTAACATGACAAAAACTTCCTTAAGAGTCCATTTTTGCGTAATATACGACCTTTTAACTAAATCTTGTCGAGTACGGCGCGCCTAATCCCACATCCTTACAGCATATAAACCAAATCTATGCCTGTCAGTTTATTTGCAGTAACTGCCTCCTTTATGACAGTTCACGAGCGTTCATTCACTCTGCAGCCTTCCTTAGACACACAGAGCTGGTGCAATGCTTGACATTTACAGATTACACAAGGTCTGGTAGTCACTGCGCTGCTCAGCCTGTGTCAAAGTTTCCTTATACACTGTCCCTATACAAGTTTAACTAGTTCACTTAGGTGCAACACTGTAGCATCTTCATTACCCCAATTAACTTCTACCACGTGACTCCAGTAAGTGTATGCTACTGAGATGAACAATACAAAGACATCTGTACTAAAAACAAACACATATTAAAGGGGCATTATGTAACTCTGCTTGTTATGTAGACGTTATTGCTTTACCTGGAATGTTCCACAATATGGCGTTGAACTTATCTCTTTCGTTTATTCATTTACAGGTGTGTACCTTGAAAAGTATGGCCTGATGGCACTGGGGTTGTCAAAATATAGAAAATCTGATACTAATCAATACTAAAACTAGTATAGAAACTAGATACTCATTTGTGCAGGTATTGATATATAAATTTAATGTAAAATGTCTACTGGGGTTGTCAAAATATAGAAAATCTGATACTAATCAATACTAAAACTAGTATAGAAACTAGATACTCATTTGTGCAGGTATTGATATATAAATTTAATGTTGAAAATGTCTAAATAAAGAGTGTTTTTATCATCATCGTGGTATCGAGTATCGAATATCGCGTTTATTCATTAGTATCAAAATCGAGTTTGAAGTTTTAATATCATGACAACACTAGATAGCATTACCTGCTTGTCTCCGTGGAGATGGAACCAGTTTAATGGCACACCGTGGGACATTTCAGGCAAAGCAATGACATCTTCATTGAGACGAGACAATCAGGATCCTCCACTAGGAAAGACCTGCTTTTATTCCCGTCTGCTGATCTTCATGGCTCCGTGGTTTCATTATCTCACACTAACTTTAGAAACATTTTTATCCCTTATTCATATCCAGAATTTCCTCAAAAATCTTAAATTATCATTGAATGCAAATAAAAAAAAGTATATGGCTTGTCTAAAAAACATTTAAGTGATGTGCAAGTTACAAATCTTTATACACTAAATGGTACATTGATTGAAATAGTCACCACCTATAAATATCTTGGGTTTTGACTTGACGAAAACTTATCCTTTAAAAAAAATCTCAGAATTATGTGACAGTTTAAAATCAAAATGATCATTTTGTTAGAAACAAATCTTGTATCCCATTGAATTACAGAAACGAAATTGTTCAAGCAACCTTTCTTTCTGTGCTGTATTATGGAGATATAATCTATATGCAGATTTCAGCCTCTACTTTGAAACCTTTAGACTCACTCTTTCACTCAGCCCTTTGTTTCATAACAGGTGACTAATTAAAAACGCATCACTGTACACTTTCGCTATCTGTCAGAAGAGAACAGCACTGTATAAAATGTATTTATAAGGGACTACTACATAGACTGCATTAAAATCTCACTTGTTTGTTGAATTTTGATACGGGAACTTTTAATACAAGATCTCATGATTGTATAAGTCTAAAAACTGGCTGCAGTAGAACTGAAATGGGGAAAAAAAGCTTTTTGTTATTTTGCTTCCCAAAAATTGAATACATTTCACATGCAAAACTGTATAGATTGGTGCCACAAATGCACTTTAATAATCTGGTGATTTATAGTCACACCTGCTCCTGTTTGTTTTAAATGGACCTTGTTTGTTTTTGTTTGTATTGTTCTGTATTTTAACAGGGCACCCTAAGAGCTGCTTTTACAATATGTCTGTGCTGGGGCAAGACAAATCACTTTATTGCATGAAAGAAAGTCAGGTACAGCGAACAGTGAGAGCGTACTTATGTTCCTTATGTTCTCACAGCTCTATGTTCACACAGCTCTATGTTCACACAGCTCTATGTTCCACAGCTCTATGTTCCACAGCTCTATGTTCACACAGCTCTATGTTCACACAGCTCTATGTTCCACAGCTCTATGTTCACACAGCTCTATGTTCCACAGCTCTATGTTCACACAGCTCTATGTTCCACAGCTCTATGTTCAAACAGCCCTATTTTCTCACATTTAAAAGATATTTTTGAAAGTAAATCCATAACCTCTATCCTCATCCTGGTCCTAACCTTAACCAGAATCTCAAAACCAATTCAATATACACAATACCTTCTGAAAGGAAGTGGTCTTGAACATTTCAGTTCTGTGGGGAGGTTAAGTCCCACACTGTCTGTCTGTACCCCTGTTTCATTTGACGTAAACAAATCTACACCAGAAACACTGCTCACACATTTAGATACCCATTTACGTCAAATACTATTGCATAATGCATCTATTGAGATTTTGTTTTTTAACCTTTGACTGGTCTACATTTAGAGTCGCACGCAAGAGTTGGAATCAGTACTGAGATTACTCCAAACGCCGCAGCAGTAGTAGTAGTAATTATTGTACAGTAGTAGTAGTAGTAGTAGTAGTAGTAGTAGTAGTAGTAGTAGTAGTAGGTAAGTATTTATTAGGTGACTGGTAAATGGAAACAGCAGTAGAAGTAGTTTGAGGTAATCGTAAGTGTATTCAAAGTAGCAGGTGAAGTAACTGTTGAAAGTAGTAGTAGTATCGGTATCAGAACTATGTGAATATGATAGTAGTTAGGGCTGTAGTCAAAATATCAATACGCAAGATATCGTGATACTTTTAAAAAACATAAATTCATTATAAATTGCAGTTCTACTCTTGACTACCTGTTCACTGTTGCTGGTCTGAAAAGGTGACTTATTCATAAGATGAATAAGTCTTAAACAATCATCTTATGAGTAAGGTGACTTATTCATAAAATGATTGTTTTCTGACATTAAGAACATGTAATTCCAATGCATTTTATTTTTCTACAGAATCAAACATTTAAAACCGGTTTTCATGAATATCCACATATAGTGAGGTACTTGGCAGTACCCAGCCCTAGTGGTAGTAGCAACGGTGGTTATAAAAACAACTTTTACAACTTACTTTTACATATTTACATATATTTGAATTTTTATCATGAATTCTATCATTTCTAATAGCCAGTTATGCTTAGGTGTTTTTGGAGAGATTCACAACCATCATCTGTTAGTCAAAGCAAGTTAATATGGAAAGACATTTTTATTATTTTATTATTTATTAGACCAAATTGAAAACTGGGATTGATCAATATTAGAAAAAAAACATCCATTCATTCATTATTTATCTGCCTCAGCGCTAATTTCAGTGTTCCCTCCGGTGTGTGTTGAGGTTTGGTTTATCATTCTTAGTGTGTGTTTTTATCGGCCCATCTCGAAGTCATTGCTCACCTACTTCCACCAGCCACTAACTCTTGCCGTTCACTTTGCATTTTGTAATGTTTTGAGATGAATACTGAGGAAAGTGATGATGCAATATTTTCTGTCAAGCTCTGTGAAATGTGTTGGTTTGGATTGCTCAATGTCAGAATAGGTCAGAGCCTACAGATGTTGTGCAAGTTTGTGATTTTATTTATTTTTTTCCTTTTCAGAATGTTGCACTTGGCCATCATTCACGAGGACGAGAACATTGCCCAGCAGCTCATATATATATTTCCAAAGGAAGTGCTGGACATTCAGAACAACTTGTATCAGGTAAGATGTCAAATATATAGTTTCTCCCATTGAGCAAACACTGCATCAGCTACTCTAGCCTAGAATTAGATCTTAAACCAATAGTACCACACAGCCATGGCTAACAGAATGCGGGGTGTTAATGTATTTTTGAGCAATATAAACTAGGGTAAGTATAGAAAATCTAGATACTAGATAGATAATAATGGATTTTAAAACTAGTATCGAAACATTTTAGCACTAAAGTCACATTCACAGATAGAAATGAACCTTTCCTGAATATCTTTAGAATGATCTTGAGCTGTATCAGAACAAGTATAAGACACATAGAGTAGTATAGGCCCATGGACCACTATGGAACCTACTGGACGACTGAGGGATCACAGAGATATAAGACCACATGGGAATATACAAGAAAGTACTACCATTTTAATGTTGAAAATCACATTCTGTTGTGTAAATATCGTGGTATTGAAATCAGTATTGAGTATCGAGTCTATTCCGTAGTATCGAAATTGAGTTTGAAATTTTAGTATCATGACAACACTAATATAAACCCTAATGAAATAAATGCTAGATGGATAAGTTTAATGTCATATTTTGGAACATTCCAGGCAATTCATGGAGACAGGCATTTGGCACATCTTCCACCTGAAAAGTTACATAGTGCACCTTTTAAAGTTTATTTAAATTTAAAAAAAAGTTAAAGTACAGCATCATTCAGTGTCTTAAAAGCCCTGTACCCATGTATTTGAGCAAAATTAGCATTGCCCCAGTACAGATATATTGTAGGCCTGTAAGCGCTTTGAGGTCAAAATACTCTGCATGCTGTCGGCATCTAATTAGAAAGCGTATTATTATGCAATTATTAGGAAGTGTGTGTTCGCATTGCTAGTTGTTGTTAGCTTCACCGTGACAGCAAAACTGTGCTCTGGTCTCTGAGAGTTGTGAAAGCGCTTATAATGGTCTCTGAGAGTTGTGAAAAGCGCTTATAAACTCGTCACGGTGAGTAATTAGGATACTCAGAATGCATAAGGTACGCAAGGAATAACTTTGAACCACTGCAAACCTTTTAAAATGAACTAGTTCTGTTTTTTCACGTTTTTAAGACAATAAAAATCAGGTACAGCGCCTTTTAGTTTTTATTTTGAAGAAAAAAAAAATCTTCTAGTGGGTTTGGTGCATATAAAATCACACCACACGTTTTTATGGGGAGACGATGCATGCTATTAATAACATGTCTCGTCTAATGTTTTATCTATATTCCTGATCTGCAGTAACATAGATAACTTATTGCTCACTGTGTAACTCATCTCTTCATTCTCGTTTCCTATAGACCGAGCCTTCTAATAAACATGATGACCACTTTGACCACTCTAATTCTTATAAATGAACACACCACACGTTTTCAACCATTGCTAACTTCCCCAAAGCCCTTCACAACAGAGATGCAGTATTTTTAGCCTGTACTTCCAGAGAACTGCAATAGTAGTAGCAGTAGTTCCTCTTTACTCTGAGCCCGTCCGTGCTCTGAATTGGTTCTTTGGGCGTCTCCGATCCTAATATTCATGACAGGGCCTTGGAAACTCCCCTCCTTTAGGCTACCTCCAGCAGACATAGCAAGCCGGAAGTTTCCTGGTGGTTGTTATTCCTGTCCTTCCAGATGACAGACGAGTAGGAAGCAAAGACCAAAATGTATCAGAGCAACCCAAAGAATGCCCCAGTCCTGAGAGAGTACTCCACAGTTCTTCAGTACTGCATATCCCCAATTTACAGGCGCTTGACTTTTTCCATGTAATAATAAAGTAACATTTGTTTTGCCCCAGTACAGATATTTTATAAAAACAGCTCATAGGTTCAAAATGAGGCCGTTGTGCGCTGCCTGCATCTAATTATAAAGTGTTTTTTAAAAGTCCTTGAGCTAGGAAATAGCATTGTTAGCATGCTAGTTGTTAGCATTATCATATCTGAGCTCTGAAAGTTGTGAAAAGCGCTTATAAACTCACCGTGGTGAATAATTGGGTTGCTAGGAATGAACTAGCATGTACAGCGCCCCAAATACATTTTTTTCTGTTTATGAATTTTGATGAATCAGTAGTGTAGGCCTGAATTTAAATAACCTAAATGAGGGGAAATGAAAGCAGACAGTTTATTAAAATAGGTCACATAATATATGACCTATGGAACATTTATAACAGGTGTCATATTTTTACAATATAGAAAAATCCCCCATTATTATACAACCAAAGCTTTTTTTCCTAAGCTGTCCCCATCTCATTCCACATGTTAATTAATGGGCTCCGTCACATATTTAATAAATAAACATAAACTTCTTCCTTCTCCTTTTCGTACATGTGCAAAGTGTCACTTTTTTTAAAATGTAAAAATGTAACATGCATCTACTAGTTCTAAATAAAGATGGCCGTATGTGTACACAGTTATCATAAAAACATAAATCAACTGAACTATCCATAATGTAAAACTATGTCATATATCTGGTTGTGTTTGATTCCCCAGAGCCCCCTGCACCTGGCCGTGTACCTGGACCAGCCGGAGGTGGTGAGGAGCCTGGTGGAGAGCGGGGCCAGTCTGGAGCTCCAGGACAGAGACGGTAACACGGCCCTGCACGTGGCCTGTCAGCACGGCCAGACCCAGTGCGTCAGCCACATGACCCGAGACCTGTCCCCCACCAAACTGGCCCCAGTGCTGGAGACCCACAACTGGAGAGGTACTGCCACAACTACAGCGTACACACAGAGACTAGGGCAGTATTGAAAAGCAGATACTTAAAACTAGTATCTAAGCCAGGTACTCATGTCAGATAGTATTGATAGTGTAATTTTTATTTTTAAATCAAATAAGAAGGACAAATTTGAGAACTATAAGACAACAGGTTTAATTAAAAAAAAGTATTGTTTTGTGTTGAAAATTACATTTTATTGTCATTGTGCTATTGGTATTAGTGTTGTCAGGAATAGGGATGCAGCTATCTGAAATTTGCTGGATATCAGCTTCCAAATATCAGCTGATGCCCTGGTTGGACAATAAATTGACGTAATAAGGCAATTTACTGGTTGTAGTCGATCCAGAAAGTCTTTTATTTAGTTTTTCTTTTGTTTCTTGAGGGATAAATAACAGCTACATAACAAATGTTGATCAGTTTTGTCTTTTAGTTTAAAGGAAGTAAATACAAGTCTCTGCACTGGTAAATTTTGGTCACTCTACTAAAATTTTAAACTCAATTTTGATACTATGGAATAGACTCGATATTCAATACTGATTCCAATACCACGATATTCAGACAATAGAATGTGATTTTCAACATTAAAATTGTAGTACTTTCTTGTATATTCCCATGTGGCCTTATATCTGTATATCTGTGTAATCCCTCAGTCGTCCAGGTAGGTTCCATAGTGGTCCATGGGTGTATAAGAGTCTATGTGTCTTATACTTGTTCTGATACAGCTCAAGATCATTTTAAAGATATTCAAAATGAATATCAAAATGTGAATCTGACTTTTTTAGTATCATACGTGCTCAAATGAGTATCTAGTTTTGATATTATTTTTAGTATCGATTAGTATCTGAGTTTCGAAATCGAGTTTTAAATGTCTGTATTGTGACATATTTAAATCGGTAAACGGAACATTTGTCAATTTCTTCTTGGTCTTGGAGAAATTGCAACACATTTGTATTAATATCCAATTTTTTTATGTGAATTTTTCTATTAGAGGTGCACACTGTTGCTATTTTGATGGGACGAGGGGATCCACCACCTGCTTGTTTCCATAGAGATTGTTCTCTACCTTGAATGTTCCACAGTATGACATTAAACATACTCATCTTGATTTTATTGAATTACGGGTGTCTTGATTGTTCAGAAATACCTTGAAAAGCAAACATTTGAACAACGAGTGGGCACGCCTTTCCACAGATTTGAATTATAACTTGCCTTCTTGTCTCCCTGAATATGAATACTGTTATTTTTGTCAAACATTCTAGGCAAAACCGTAACATCTCCATGGAAACAAGGAGGTAGCTGACCCTTTGCCCGAAAAGTTACATAGTGCGCCTTTTAATAACTGTATTCCTCCTAGGTCTGGCTTGTCTACACTTGGCCGCTCTGTTCGGACAGCACGAGGTCTTGAAACTTCTGAGGAAAAAAGGCGCTGAGCTAAATATTCAGGTTGGTTACCCAAGAGGCTTTTTATTGACACAGTCTTACAATATTGACTTTCACATACCATTGCTCTGTAAGACTATTCAAGAGAGCTAGACCAAATAATTGAGGCTTTGTTTAGATCGCTGTGGACTTAATTTCAATCCACAAGATGGAAGAAAAAACAGTGGTTGACCTGTACAATGAATTTCCTTTTTGGTTTTTAACTTTAGTGATTTACACAGCAAAATAGAAGCATTAAGGTCTTCTATTCAGTTCATAGAATTGGTTGGGGTTCATTTGGTAGCAGAAGACCATTTAGCTACCAAAGATGTAGGAATTGGAGACAAGAGATATGGGAAAGTTGCGGGATTTGTTGAAGTTAGTTGAACAAGAGGCCAGATTGTGATTTTTAGACAACCAAATCCGAGCATTTCCAAAAAAGTAGTTCAGTAGTTGTTTTGGTTGCCAGATGCTAACCAATTTGCAATATATATCTCTAGATTATTTGTCCTCGGTATATGGCAGCTAATGGCATCCCTGGTTTTTCTAGTAGTTTTTTCTAATTCTGACCTGGTTGGGTGGGATAGTACCTGTGGTAAATATTTATCATAGTTTTACATCAGTTCACTTAAGTGTCAGTTTGTGGAAAAATGTTGAAAAGAAAAGTACAAAAATACAGGAAGTAGCGATGAGTTCCAGTACCTCTATCTATGTCATCAACAACGAAAACGCCATCCAAAATGCAGGGACATTTTACGAGCTAGGCATTTTTATGACAGTTTCATTACCTTTATTTTATTTTTATTAGTCTAATCATGATACTGCGCAATCTACACAACTGTTGGCCCGTGTTTACATTATGGTTGCTAGGTAACAGTTGCAGAATTATTTTGCTGCCCATGTCCAACCAGGAAGTAAAATTATAAACTTTACCCAAATAAAAAAAAAAACGGAAAAGATTTTTAGTTTTAGTTCTTTAAGTATAATGTTAACTATCTCCTAGTAAAATGAATCATATGCATTTTATCTGTCTATATTTTTTGAAGTTACTTGTTGTTTTTGTGCTGTTTTTATTGCTGCACTGTCCTGGTGCACGAATCCAGCGCACCTGTGGCGTCTGACAGCGATACAGCCACATTAGCTTAGCGGCTACATTCAGGCGGACAGAATTAGATGGAGACACATTAGATTAGAGCACCCAGACACTCATAGCTTTCTATTAGAGGAAAGAAATAGTCCCCAATGTACCAGACAAGCCTCCCCTCACGCCCCATGTGTCAGCCATTCCCAATAATAAATCCTACACTTGTTAATTATTAAAGGGCCCGTATTATGTTATTTTCTGATCTATGTTATAATATTTCCTCATCAAAAACATACCTGGAGTTGTGTTTTGTTTGATTCATGTTTTAACACACAAATTCTGCTTATTTAGGTTGAGTTCTTCTCTCAGACAGAAAACATTCTGTTCCACCTTGTGATGTCATGTTGTAATACAGGAAGTGCTCCACTGTGTTTTTAAACTCCATACACTTTCACTAGAATCATTTGGATAATTTCAGCCCTGGAATTTATAATCTCAACTAAATAGAAGGTAAAAGGTAGCTGGTAACTTGAAAACTACCACTACATGACATCACAAGGTGGAACAGAGCATTTTGAGCTTTGGAGATGTAGATAGACTAATAGGGTTACTCAAACATGTGTGAATGAAACAAAACACAACTCCAGGTATGTTTTTGATGAGCAACAACATTCTAATATGGCTTAAAGCTCACAAGAGTCAATTTTGTGTAATATAGGAACTTTAATAGTATTTTTATTGAAGTGATTATTTAAAAGTAGGACTGAACGATTTGGGATAAATGTCTCTAATTGTGATTTATGTTTTAGTAATAATTCTGTTCAAAGTTCACATTTCAAACCCGTCCCAAACTATTGACAAAAAGACTGAAATATGAACTGACAAACTAATCACGAATCACATTTCAGAACATGTTTGTACAGATCTAAACTACAGGGTTAGATGTTTTTATGCAAAATAAGACCAGATATTTTGTTTCTAGAGAAAATTATGGTACTTCAAAAACTGCAACATTTACGCTTTGCTAATTGTCTCTATTCAAATAGTGATTTCGATTCCATTACGATTAATATTGCAGTTCTATTTTTAGAAGTGTTTGCTTTCAGTTTGTGCTGGTGCAGTAGGGAGTTACCAGTCTGTTAAACTGAAAGTGTAGTGTGCGCCGCCAAAAAGATTTCCCGCCTGTGATTTTTGATTCCGTCTTGTAAATGATGTCTTATGTCTTTATATTCTTTTGAATTCCACTGGACTTGAAATTGAAAGAAAAAAGTAAGTGATTTAAGCAATACAGTAATTGCATAAACAGGAAGGGCATCAGTTGTAAAATATGCAGAGTCACCATGCAACTGGTTGTGCAACTTGATAACTGCTGGTCAATAGGGGAGCAGCAAAATGTTTTTTTTTTTTATTTTGGTATCCCATTTCAAAACAGTTTGCTCTCTACACTGACTTAGGGGTT
The DNA here is from genome assembly GCA_000787095.1 of Periophthalmodon schlosseri. Classification (NCBI taxonomy): domain Eukaryota; kingdom Metazoa; phylum Chordata; class Actinopteri; order Gobiiformes; family Gobiidae; genus Periophthalmodon; species Periophthalmodon schlosseri. Next base: position 24,309 of record KN468835.1, on the reverse strand, counting down.
AACTGAGGCTAATTTCTGACAGTACATATTGTTTCAAATGATGAAATAGCCATAGCCAACCAAACAACAAAACATGGCTTATTGTCTAAATATTAAAGGACCTAAATGTACATCAAAACATGTTTGGTAATCATTCCTCAGTTTTAGCAATGAATCTTTCTTCCAGTTTGCAACTGATTAACTAATGTGCATAAACTGTATAGACTGTGTTCACGTTCAAGATTTTGTGTCATAATTTCAGATTTCAGGGGCAGAGGCCTATGTACCATTACTTAACATCTGTATTATCATTTTATGGGTTCTGAAGCTGTTATGAAAACGTAATTTCACTTTCACCTGTTTATTTATGCTGACAGAGAAGAAGCTGAATGAGTTTTTTATGTGGAAAGATACAGAGATATTACAGAGATATTAAGAATAAACCAGGCCAACAAATCTACAATCTAACAGTTCTACTCATCAGTTTGGGATGGTGGAACAGGTCAAACAGCTGTGGATTGGGACGATTGGGACTTGTGCTATACTAACCACTACTGTATGATTTTTAAATGTAATTAATTACAATTACATGGCTAGAATTCCCCTCCTTGAACCGCCACCTTAACATAATGATCCTGGGAGCTATGTTGTCAGGGGCTTCATGCCCCCGGTAGGGTCACCCATGGCAAACAGGTCCTGGGGAATGGGTCAGACTAAGAGCTGTTCAGAAACCCTTCATGATGAGGATTCAATCAAGGCCAGTTGTGTTGCTCAAACTGGCGTTACCGGGGTTCCACTCTGGCGTTACTGGGGCTCTACCCTGGAGCTAGGCTTGGGGTGGATGCTCGACAGCAACTGCCTGGTGGCCGGGTCTTTCCCCACTGGGCCCGGTCGGGCACAGCTCGAAGGCGCAACGTGGGGCCATCCTCCCGTAGACCCACCACCTGCGGGAGGATCCGTGAGGGGCCAGTGCGGCAGTCAAAGGCGGGGCCTCGGTGACCGGATCTCCGGACATCGAGACTGGCTCTGGAGACATGGAATGTCACCTCGCTGGGTGGGAGGAAGGGGCTGAGCTTGTGTGGGAGGTTGAGCGTTACTGGCTATATAGTCGGCCTCACCTCCACGCACAGCTTGGACTCTGGAACCCAACTCCTTGAGAGGGGCTGGACTCTCCATTTCTCTGGCGGTGCCCGCAGGGAGTGGCGGCGAGCTGGAGTGGGCTTGCTTATTGCCCCACAGCTTAGCCGCCATGTGTTGAAGTTCACCCTGGTGAATGAGAGGGTCGCGTCCCTTTTGTTTATTGCCCCACAGCTTAGCCGCCATGTGTTGAAGTTCACCCTGGTGAATGAGAGGGTCGCGTCCCTGGGCCTTCGGATCAGGGACAGGTCTCTCACTGTCTGACCAAACCCGGTGGTGGACACTGGAAGTAAGGGATGCCGTCAGGCTGAAGGAGGAGTCCTATCAAGCCCTATTGGCTTGTGGGACTCCTGAGGCAGCTGACGAGTGCCAGTGGGCCAAGCGTGCGTCGGCTCATGCAGTTGCAGAGGCAAAAACTTGGGGTTGGGAGGAGTTCGGGGAAGCCATGGAGAGGACTATCAGTTGCAGAGGCAAAAACTTGGGGTTGGGAGGAGTTCGGGGAAGCCATGGAAGAGGACTATCGATCGGCCTCAAAGAAATTCTGGCAAACCATCCAACGCCTCAGGAGGGGGAAGCAGTGCTTCATCAACACAGTAATGCGGTCGCTGTATCGGACTGTTGTGGTAAAGAAGGAGCTGAGTTGAAAGGCAAAGTTCTCGATTTACCGGTCAATCTATGTTCCTACCCTCACCTATGGTCATGAGCTTTGGGTAATGACTGAAAGGACAAGATCGCGGATATAAGCGGCCAAAATGAGTTTCCTCCGCAGGGTGGCTGGGCGCTCCCTTGGAGATAGGGTGAGGAGCTCAGAGTAGAGCCGCTACTCCTTCACGTTGAGAGGAGCCAGCTGAGATGGTGCAGGCATCTTCTCAGGATGCCCCCTGGACACCTCCCTAGGGAGATGTTCTGGGCATGTTCCACCGGGAGGCCCCGGGGAAGACCCAGGACACGCTGGAGGGACTGTGTCTGTCAGCTGGCCTGGGAACGCCTTGGGGTCCCACCAGAGGAGCTGGAGGACGTGTCTGGGGTGAGGGAAGTTTGGGAGTCTCTACTTAGACTGGTGTCCCCGCGACCTGGCCCCGGACAAGTAGAAGAAAATGGATAGATGGCTAGAATTACACTCCATTACAAGTACAAGAACAGGTTTAAAAATCTACTTTAAAAAAGTACAGTTACCAAAAGAATCTACTCAATTACTGTAACGTGAGTATAGTAACGTGAGTCCACCCCTGAACAAAATAGTCTGTATTTCTGCTAAAATAGGCCGAGGTACATTTGTCGGCATTGCCATGTTTGTTTTGATTTGTTCACCGCTGGTTTCCACTCAAACCATAGTGCTGCCCTGTGGTTGTGATTGGTCAGGCTCCTATCACAAGTGAACGCTTCAGCCGGGGCCTAACAAGATGGATTCTCAAGAGAGTCCACCATAAAATTCTGACATAGCTCAATTTAAACTAAAGGGATTGTAGAATGTCCTGATGTCATGTGAACACAACATATTGACCTATTCCTCCCCCTCTCTCTCAGGATGGCACCAGTGGTAAGACCCCCCTGCACTTGGCGGTGGAGCTCCATGACATTGCCCTGGTGACAATGCTGCTGAGCTGGGGCGTGAACGTGGATGCAGCCATGTTTAACGGCTGCACACCCCTTCACCTGGCCGTGGGTCGCCAGGACGCTCACATCGCCAACCTGCTGTGCCAGTCCGGAGCTGACAAGATGCTCCGGAACATGGAGGACGAGACACCGCTGGACCTGGCTGATGGGAATGATGATGTGAGGACACCTGAAAAACTACTACTACTACTACTACTACTACTACTACTACTACAACCACTCTTCTGTTACTACTACTATTTCATCATAGTAACAGTTATCCTTCTTTGCCTTTTTCCAGATCCTGGCCTTGTTCCCGTTCGACGACATCCAGATCTCGGGCCGCTCCGTGGTGGGAGTGAACTATTGAACTTTGGGGGATTGCAGCTGGACGTAGCTTCACTGGTGTAACTAATGCACAGTGGTTTTCCAATTCACATAGTTATTATTATTATTAGTGTAACACATATGAATTCCTCTATATTTACGTACTACCAATATAAAAATATACACACTTTTTTAAAATGGAAATGAAACTTTTGTTTAGAAAATTAATTACTTCTACTCAATATTATTTCTGGCGTTTTTGGAAATGCCTGGCAAAACAGTGGAGATTTTGTGTATTTTTTTTCTATTATTAAAGCAAGGCACTACATGTAAATGCCTTGATTACTGGCATCAACATAAAATAAAAATACAAATTTGTATAAATATTCTAATAGAATAAACGTCTAGATGGCAAAATTGAAAATAACTTGTACATGTAGTGTCTTGCACTAAAGGCCCTGTTCCTGATTTTCCTGTCTTTAAAAACGTGAAAAACAGAACTAGTTCATTTTAAACAGTTTGCAGTGGTCCAAAGTTATTCCTCACGTTCCTTATGCATTCAGAGCATCTTAATTATTCACTGCAATGAGTTTATACGCACTTTTCACAACTTCCAGAGTGGAGTTTTGCCATCAAGGTTATGCTAATAACAACTAGCATGCTAACAGTGCACTTCCTGATTCTTAGACAATAAAATAATTTATAATTACATGAAGACAGTACACAGAGGACTTATTTTGACCTCAAGATCTGCTTATAGGC
>KN468835.1:0-16433 GCA_000787095.1 Periophthalmodon schlosseri | reverse complement strand
CTTCCGTCGGGGAAAGAAGAGGAGGGGGCCTGAGCTGAGAGGGCTTCCGGTACACGGCGAACACATCGGCTTTTGAGAGGACAACTCCGCTCGGACAGACGCTGGGAGCGGCTTTGCCCAAACGCACGGTTCTTTTCAATTGTTTAACAGTTTTGGGGCTGGTTTGCAGGGGCGGCTTCATGCGCGATCGGAGCGGTACCGGAGGCGGTGGGTACTGATCGTTCGGCCGGGTGTCACAGCAGCAGTGTGGGGGCCAAGCTGACGGGAAAATGCGGTCAATTTCGTGGAGGTATAGTGTTCAAAATCATAGTATTTCCAGTCTAACACCCATATAGACGTGAATACAAGATTGGCACAGTTTTGATGTCGTTGTATTTTTTGATCTCCGAATAGTAGGAATCTTGGGCATCAGTATAACGTGACACCTCCAAACTGGAGCGATGCTGGCAGATAAAAAAAAAAAAATAACTGTAAGGATCAAAACAATGCAACAACAGCTACACCTAGAGCCATCATGTGTATATATTTATGAGTGGTTTGGGTTTGGTTTGGTGCTCGCTGCGTCCTAATTCTGTCTGGTTCGTCCCGGCTTTAGACCTAATTTGGACCTGATTTAGTCCATGTACTTACTCCTGGAGTAGTAGACTTTTTGGTGCTGTTGCAAGTTCTTGTTTAGTCCTCTTTTAGCCCTGGTTTAGTCTTGGATTTGTCATGGATCAGTCCTTTTTAGTCCTGGTTGAGGTATTCTAGTCTTAACTACTGCTTAAAATCAATATTTTCACATATATGTTAATAAGACCGTTTAACCTTGAGTGTAAAACCTTCAGTTTGGAGATGGTTACAATATTAAAGTCAGACTGTAACAACCAAGTAACATTATTCAAGATTAGAGAATGACCTTGCAAAAAACAGCCCATATCAGCCTTAGACGTAATACTGAGTCTGCACGATGTTGGAAAAAATGTCTAAATGTGATTTTTGTTTTTCAGACATATTGAAGTACTGTTGCGATTAGATTTATGATATATCTTAAAAAGTTGGACTCTGATCAGAGAACACTTTGTAAATAACTCCAGAAGCTCATGCATTTCAGAACAGGTTTGTAAAGATCTAAACTACAAGTACAAGATTGAAAATTTGATTATCATTGTCATAGAAAACAATGAAATTATGTTTAGAGCATCAAACACTGCATAGTTTTGATGTGAAGTGCAATACAAAAGGTGCAAGAGCCAACCACTAACCCCATAAATAACCCCAGTGTAAACATTAGTACAAAAATCACATTCAGTGCAACGCGTGTAATAAACAAGATTTTCTATAAGACAGGGTATTTTGTTCTTTGCAGAGGACATTCTTTTATCTAAATAACTGCTACTCGCCAACTCAAATTGCGATTTGATTTTGATATATATTTACATATTCCTACTTAAAAGAACTGTATGTAGCCTGCGCTCTAGAGGTACTTAAATCACAACTGAACCTGTGTTGCCAGAGACTTAACCTGAAGACAGAGACACACACAACTTTTTCTCATTCTCAGTATGTGGACAGGCCTCATGTGAAAGCTCAGAACCTCCAGAATTCACTCACTGAGCTGCAGAGGCTGCACTAGCACTGATTCATGATTGGCTGCAGGTGCTGGGGTTCAGGTAGTGACCATTCAGATCAGAGAGAGGCCTTTTAGGTTTAAACCAACTGGATTTCAGCATTGAAACTGAGAGACTCATGTGAGGCTCGTTCTTCTTTCTGATTGGATAAAGTAATTGTAACATAAATGAATGTAGTAACGTTACAAACGCACTTGACTTTACTAACTGGACTTACATTTAAATACTTTCTCAGACATGCCTGTCAGGTGGGGCATCTGGATATTCGGCCCTGTTTTATGTTGCCGAGTGTAGCTGTGAGCTTTGTACAATGGGGGCAGTGTACTAGGCGTTCCTCTGGCCCCTGGGAGGAGACCCTGAAACAGCATACGGACTCAGTGCCACGACAGCAAAGATAGAAGAAGCACACCTTTTCACAAACATGGGCGCTCTGGTTTCAACTCAGGTGCAGCGGTACATTCTGTGTTACCTATAGGAGAATTCTGAAACATGCTAAACAGGTTGGATGGTGGGTTATGTAAAGTATGTTATCCTTTAGCTTGACAGTGACAGATAGGGGTGTAGATTGTAATGATGGATCGCTGTATAGGGCTGATATTTGCTCCTTTTTAGTCTGCTATCGGTTTTAAATTCCCAGCATAGGCCTATTTGTTGGTTTGGCTGACCACCTGACAAAAGGAAGACATTTGACTTTATTTCAAAACCTTTTATTTTGAAGAATCATTATTGGCATCAGCCATGAAAAAAACATATTGGTCGATCTCAAGTAGAATTAATAATTTATGCCAAATAATTATGATTTACAGTTACAAGTGTACAAATGCAGTGATGGAACATAACGAAGTAAAAGTAGTAAAGTACAGATACCTAAAATGTATACTCAAGTAAATCTTAAAGTGGATACTTTTTACTTTTACTTCATTGCATTTGAGAGCAGGTATCTGTACTTTCTACTCCACTACATTTTGAACTGGACTGAATAGTAAAAGTGTTTTTTATTATTGGGTATCTGTACTTTCTACTCCACTACATTTTGAACTGGACTGAATAGTAAAAGTGTTTTTTTATTATTGTCTGAGACCTGCTGAAAAGGCTGAGGGTTTATTTTTAACACGTTCATAGTTTGAGCAAACAAAATATACAAATAAAAACAGATAGAAAAAAAACAACTGATTCAGTTGTTTCTGTTGAACAAAATTCAGCACAAATCTTTAACAAAATCACTACATTTGAAGCTTTATTAGATCTCCAAATCTGCTCAAAATACTTTTAACTCTTTTAGTACATTTTTAAACAGGTAATTCTTCCACCACTGTACAAATGTCTAAAATATAAACTGGAAGTTTTAGATACATACAATGGCGATTTCATGCAGAAAATGGTAATATAGGTAAGGGAAAAGCCAGGCATGTCACATAATGTGTGTTATGGATTTTTTTGTGATTACTCAGGCAGTAATATAATTGTAAGCATCAAAAATAAAAATCCTTTACTTTTTAGAAGCATTTCAATTCAATCTATATCCCACCCAAAACGTGCTTTTTTTATCTCTTTGTGTCAATTGTGAAGTTAATTTTACTTTCTCATACAGAAAGTTTTTGTAAAGCTGGCCATATACTGCAGAAATTGTAATCTGTTTTCAGTGTGAAGGAAAGTGAATAACAGTCATAACTAGGCCTGTCACAATAATCACTATCGACTTATCGTTCCATATATGAAAGCTGAAACAATATATTTTGGGCCAGTAATATTTATAAGTATATTTATAATTACGTTTTCTTTTGCAAAATTTGGAAGATTTCTGTTATTTTTGTTGTAATACGCTAAGATTTGAGCTGTAGATGGTTGAATAAGTCACTCTTATGGCTAATTATTGGTACATTCTGCTATTTATTTGTTGCAGCTCATGGCTTTTAATGAAAAAGCCTATTTAAAAATGGTTTATTTGAATTATCTTGCTGTATTTTAAATGTATCAGTGGTATAAAGTAGTTTCAGTATTATCGTTTATCGCCGTATATCTCTATAGCATTATATCGTGCTTCAAAATGTTATCGTGTCAGGCCTAATTGTAACATTAAAGTTTGATACTTGTAACACTTCAAATTATATGGATGATATTTGCCCTTTTTAGCATCAGATATTGGCCTTCAGTCTCCAGTAAAGGTTGATATTTTGTTAAGCTGACCACCTGATTAAACGAAAGACATAACATGCTTTAAATATTACTACTCTGCTCACTTAAAGGTTCGTAGTGAAACAGGGCTGTTCAAAAGTCTTTGTCCAAGATGTTGTTTTGCCTTATACCATTATCGAGGGCAGTGTATTGTGAATGCAGGACAATAGAGATTACTCAAGCACAAATCACTGTAAACACAACATTTAGTGAGTTAATGATGTGGGAAAACCGTTATAACATGGGTCAAAGCTCTTAAAAGTCGATTTAGCAGAATATGTCTTCTTTTAAAATCAACATTTATAACATCCCTTTGTTTCTCACGTTAGCTTGGATCACTGATTTCTTAAATATGACTTTTAAGAATGGTTTCCTTAGTTTGTAAAGTTTCAGTTCAGTTTAACCTTCGGGTTTGATGTTACGTGCTGCGTCCAGTTTTATCTTATCTCTGTTTTGTTTATTGCAGCTGTCTCCATTTTGTGAAGGGCTTTGTGGTGAAGTGTAGTGAACAAACCAGTCCAGGATTTTCACATCGTCTGGACTCTTGAAATTACACTACACATAGTATCTCACTATGTAAATAAACTCCCGTGTGGAAAACATTTAAATTCTGAACCAACCATTAGTCTGATCCTTAGTTAAAGGAAGGGTGTGTTACCTGTGCTGTTTTAAAAAAGGTACTACAATCACAACTGAACCTGTGCTGCCAGAGCCTTAACCTGCAGAAAGACACACACAAGTTTATCTCATTGTCAGTATATGGACAGGCCTCATGTGAAGGTCAGAACGCCTTAACCTGCAGAAAGACACACACAAGTTTATCTCATTGTCAGTATATGGACAGGCCTCATGTGAAAGGTCAGAACCTCCAGAATTCACTCACTGAGCTGCAGAGGCTGCACTAGCACTGATTCATGATTGGCTGCAGGTGCTGGGGTTTAGGTAGTGACCATTCAGATCAGAGAGTGGGGATTTCCAACTTTTTTACCTCTGTGAGCTACTTTCACAAAACAAAAATGACAGAGATGTTAGGGTATGTAGAACCAACTGCTATCTTTAAACTCTTGGAGAGCAGTGTCCAGACAGAGAGAGAAATACAACCTCTGTGATATTTTTCATTCATTTATTGATTTTTTCTTACTGTAAGTGGGGTCGCCTCTCCACAGATGTGACCTGTTGTGCCACCTTTGTCTCCATGGAGATAAATAAGTTTATTGCCATTAAGCATTTAACCAAAATCCCTTTTTTTTTTTCAAATGGTCACAATTATTCAATTTTCTGTCTTACAATTGTTGATTAACTGATAATTGCTACTTGACATTTCTACTCCAAAACAACAATTCCAACATTATTTTTTAATATGTCTCCAACCTTTATCTTCTCTGCATTTTAACTTTTCTGCAGCAGACATAATTTTACCACATTTACTTTCTTACATTATGGATGGCTACGTTCTCCTATGTATTCCATGTAACTGACGAGGCGTTGTGGTCCTGTAGGATTTGGCCCGCTCTGGTGCTGCTCCTCTTCCCCGCCGGTGTAGCGTCCCAAGCAGAGGCCTCCTTCCTGAACACGTGGCAGGAATTCTGGCTCTTCCGGTTCCTGGTCAACGTGCTTGGATACTCCACCATCATCATCCCGGGATACCTGCTCATCAGATACTTCAAACGCTCCAACTATTTAGACACAGGTAGGAGTATAGATATGTATAGTATTGTGGAATTGTACCTATGAAGAAAGGATGTATAGCTGTATAAAAGAAAAAGAACCAACACTCACACACACGACATTCTACAATTTTTATAGTTTAAAATCTAGGTGGAGGACAGGTACATTTCTATGACAGAATTTGCTGTGTCCGATTGCAGATTTGTTGACCTGTTTTTTGGTTAATATTTCTTTCTCTCTTTCTCAATGCAGTATATTTTTAAATCCATGGTAAAATGTGCTGTTGTAGGTGTAGGGTTTTAGCTTGTCTGGGATCCAGGATACACACTCTTCAATACTTTACAAAGATGTGAGTCTGGACCCTGGTGAGTCTGGACCCTGGTGAGTCTGGACCCTGGTGAGTCTCCCCAAGTTCAGATGGGTGTGGATTAGCCAATAGGGACACGCATGGTTCGTCCAGGAAAAAAATATCACAGGGGTCTGAAAAATATCGCAGATTTCTGCAGAATCAGTGAACACTGAACTCTGTTAATCTTAGTGGTGTCAGTGGGAAAATCTAAGTCCATGTCTGTCTCCATGATGAATGAATCAGTTGCGGCCGTAGCTGTTCCCGGGGTAAATTGTGAGGTGTGCAATGTGACTTCAAGCTTTGTTTAGTCACCTTGACAACTACTCACAGCGGTGTGCAGCGGATCTCGTATGTGTGGTAAAACATTATTATTAACGTTATTATTCTCTTTGCTTTTACCCCAATTGCAAGACACAATAAAGATAGGTTTCCGAAGACACGAGGTGAAACGGATTACTTTGCTATTTCAAAGAATATTTGACAACATGGGGCTGGTGACCACCGGCTGGCTAACAGCTGGTGACTGGCTAGCCCAACCGGCTACCAGCAAAATGCCCATGCAAAGGCATCTTAAATGCTGGTGTGCTGCTCCCGAAAATCGTACTGTTACAGTGCTCGCACTGTTGGTACTGGATTCACTATCTTTGTTCTGGACTTTCAATGAAACAACTGGATAAAGTGATCCTTGAGATACCTGGTCTATACATGTGCAAAAAAGTGAAATAACAATATTAATTTGATATACTGCTTGTCGGAATCAGCGTATGCCATCATGAACCTAGCTGTCCCCGCATTGTTGGCACTCCAGGTTGCTACTAAAGTAGAGACTATGCTTGCTACGCTCAACCAAAAAATGAACAACAAACCCAAAAGTCCAATGCTACGAATGTTAGAGATTCAATCATATTTCGTCCACCTCTAAATCTATAGGCCCAGAATTACCAACTTGATCCTGAGATACTGCCATGAATCCCTCTCACTACCGTGGTACATTCTGTTTAAAAAAATCCATGGAGTCCGGAACAATCTCAAAAGCTTGGAAAGTAGCACATGTAACACCAGTCTACAAGAACAAGAGTAGCAGATCAGATCTACAAAACTATTGACCCATTTCAATTACTTCCAATGTAGGCAGACTTCTAGAGCAAATCATAAACAAAAAGCTGCTTGAGCTCCTATGCACAACCAACCTAGTATCTGCCTCACAATTTGTGTTTTTGCCGTGCCACTCCACCACAGATCAGTTGGGCTACCTCTATCATAACTGCCTGTCATCGTTGGAGAACACATTCATGCTGTTCTGTCTCCCTAGATCTGGCTGCGGCTTTCGATTCTGTTCCCCATCCTGCAGTTAATCAAAAGATGCCATCATGCGGCCTTCATGCAGATCATTTTGGTGGATTGTAAACTATCTGCCTGACAACAAGCTGTCCAAATTAATGACACAATATCAGAGATGCGCCCAGTCTGTTTAGGTGTGCCCCAGGGAAGCACTCTAGCTCCCATCTTATTTTTATTGTTCATGAATGACCTATATCAGGAACTTGGCTGTGCTATGGATATAAATGACTTCACAAAGCACTACCCCGAGCCCTCTGGCCAATGTGTCCAACTGTTAAACCTGCTCCTATCCCAACACGGAATAAAACCCTCATCCAGCCTAGTATACAGCATCCCACCAGTCGAGCTTTGGATCGTTTGCCTTTTGTATTTCTCTAACTAAACTTTGAAATCATGTTCTGGAGCTCTGGGATTGCTCTTCATTGAACTGTTTCAAGAGCTGTCTGGGGAGACTTGACAAAAAGAATATTTTTGACCTAATGTTTTAATAGCCTACTTTTACAATGCTTTCGGGCACAACAATTCTTCACCAAGATGAAGGGGGGGAAAAGGGGGGGAAAATCTATCATTTTGGTCAAAATGATAGGTGACCAATGAGCTCATTTGTTTCACATGCGTTACTGAAAAAATAAAACAAATCTGATTGCACAATCATGTTTGGCCGGGATTGAGACATAACGGAGGATGTGGGGAACAGACTGATATCAATATGTATAAAAACTACAGAGCGATATCATTCTGGATTTTCCAGGTAAAGTATTGGCTACTTTATGAGGTAATTACTGGGGCTGTCCACATGTAAAAAAAACAAACAAAAAAAATGGCAGGTATAACATATTTTGCCAGCATCAAAGAGTTTTAGATGGAGAGCTCTGAGCTCGAGTGTCAAGATTCACTGCTTTTAAAAGAAATAACTAAACTGGACACGTGGATAGGTCCAGTAATTATAGAAATATTAACCATAAACCAGGCCAAAATATCTGCAATCTTAAACAGCAAATTGTACCACAGAGTTCTGACCTGTCTCCTGCTCAGTTTTGAACAATGGGCAGCACAGTGGTGAATGTCGTGAGGTCAAATGAAGGGACTTTCATATTACAAGCACTAATACAAATACACTGTTTTATTACCCTAATTAAATATAATTTTATGTGGCTCTCCTGTATAGTTAAAACTTATCATCATTTCTACTTCCTTTTTAGGCAGTGGACTTTGCTTCCCCGTCATAAAGGCCTGTGTGTTTGGAAACGAAGCCAAGGCCAGTTTGATAGACGACGTTTCGGCCCCGTCTCGCAATGACCCAGACTCGGGCTCCTCCGTCAAACAGATCATTAAGCTCCTGGTGTGTGCGGCCGGACTGCAGGTAAAGCCATACCCCCGCCCACAAAGCACATCCACCTGTAGTGTGTCATGTTTGTGCAGGCAAATCCAAACAGTATTTAAATGTAATGATGGGATTAGAGACACAGGGCGGGGTGGTTACTACAGCAATAAAGGAGGGACACTAATGTTTGACTGGCTTATGGTGTTTTTACTTGTTTTCTTGGAAATGTTCTTCCTTTGGCTAATCTTCTACATATGCGATAAAACTTACCTATCTCCATGGAGAATGTTCCGAAGTATGGTTTTAACTTTCTATATCCATGGAGTCATGCATTTGATGTTCCACCTCCAGTAAGTTACATAGTGTACCTTTTAAATGTTTATTTAGTTAATTATGTTTATTTAGCAGAATTTCAGTCCTCAAGGGCATAAGTGTATATATGTAAACAATATCAGATGTGTCCTTAAATGCACTTTGACATAAAGAAACATCTAACCTTATCTGACAGGAAGGAAGATAACAGCTCAGATAAGTTATACATGAAAAGGGAACATACTACTCTTTATGTTCTGAGCCATGGTCACGTTTACTGTAAGAATGAGTAGCTCACGCTGCTTTGCTAAATTAACCTCAAATTCTAAATTTCAAGTCAAAATAATTGGAAAAGACTTGACTTCGTAAGGTTACACTCCTAATTCACTCTAGTCTGGTTTAGTGTTAAAGTTTTGATTTTGACTAAGTTAAACAAACCAGTAAAATAAGGGAGTATTGTTTTAAAGGTACACTATGTAACTTTTCCGATGGAGTGTCTGCCACCAGGCCAAGTTACAAGTCAGATCTGTGGACAGGCGAGCCCACACAAAGCAAAGAATGCATGCAGTTGAATACATGGAAGTCAAGTTTAATGCCATCTAGTATTAAACTTGGCTACAGCTAGATGAATATTTGGTTCATGAGTTTAATCTTGCGTTTTATAGATAAATTCACTGTTTTTGTATAAATACTTATTTTTGCACTAGGAGTTCTTGCTTCGGCCATGCACTCATTGTTGTGAAACCAATAGGCCCTACGCCCTGTAGGGGCTCGGGCCTTAACAACATTGAATGTGTGGGGGTGTCCAACCTTTTGACTGGTAGTGTTTTCTCCCATCTTGTACCGTCTTTTAGCACGTACTAACAACCTGTCTCTGTGTCTCCCACCAGGCGTCCTACCTGACATGGGGTGTCCTCCAGGAGCGTGTCATGACCCGCTCATACGGCTCCCAGTCCACAGAGGACGAGGGCGAGCGCTTCAAGGACTCCCAGTTCTTGGTGTTCATGAACCGCATCCTGGCTCTTACCGTGTCCGGCCTGTGGTGCCTGGTCTTCAAACAGCCTCGACACGGCGCGCCCATGTACAAGTACTCCTTCGCCTCGCTCTCCAACATCATGAGCAGCTGGTGTCAATATGAAGCGCTCAAGTTCATCAGCTTCCCCACACAAGTCCTGGCCAAGGCGTCCAAAGTCATCCCCGTCATGCTCATGGGGAAAATCATATCCAAAAAGAGCTACGAGTACTGGGAATACCTAACTGCCGTGTTGATTTCGCTAGGCGTTAGCATGTTTCTACTCTCGAGTTCGACCAACAAGCACCCATCTACAGTGACGACGTTCAGCGGAGTGATCATTCTGGCCGGGTACATAGTTTTCGACAGTTTCACGTCCAACTGGCAGGATAACCTTTTCAAATATAAGATGTCCTCTGTGCAGATGATGTTTGGAGTCAACCTCTTCTCCTGTCTCTTTACCGTGGGATCGTTGCTGGAACAGGGCGCATTTTTTGAATCGCTCTCCTTCATGGTACGACATTCAGAATTCGCTTTTCACGCCGTTTTGCTCTCCGTGTGCTCAGCTTGCGGTCAGCTGTTTATATTCTACACCATCAACCAGTTCGGGGCAGCAGTGTTTACGATTATCATGACGCTACGCCAAGCTATCGCCATCCTCCTCTCCTGCTTCCTCTACGGACACGCAGTAACGCTTGTCGGAGGTTTCGGAATTTTTACAGTTTTCCTGGCGCTGTTTTTACGAGTGTACGCGCGGAGTCGCATGAAGGCTAGCCGCAGATCAGCTCAGCCCATGGCACAAAAGGTGTAAAAAATACTAAAAAGTGAACTCAAGCCACGTTTTTGGTGGCATCTTCTCCCCTAGTTTTGCGGTTTTATTTTGTTACTTTTATGGTACAAAAAAAGGGATTTTACGATAGTGGAAGAGGTCAACGTGCTTTTTAAGGAGGAGTTTGAGTGCCTGAAAGTTAAATGCTTCTTCAAACATAGATTTTGGTTATTTACATTTACGTAAATTAATTTAATTTTATACTTTTCACATTGGTCCTTATCAGTTGGCCTATTACAAATGGTCAGTCATTCATACAAGCAACATGTTTCAGTTTAATGGTCTTAATAGGCTTGGAGAGACATATTATGTTAAAACTTTTATTGCTTCGAACTATGTCATAAATTAACTATTACTACGTGTTTGTTTTATTTACACAGATGACGCCGTACATTAACTTATCATTTCAGAGCTAACATTACAGCTAGCATCATGCTCGAGCTAACATTACTGCTAGCATCATGCTCGAGCTAACATTACTGCTAGCATCATGCTGGTAATGTAGCTGTTTCTGTATTACCTTTTTTTTTTTTTCTTAATACCATTTCAAACTCTTTTACTTTACTTTTTTCATACTACTCATACATTCACTTCTAAAACATGAAGCAGAGGTATATGTACATATTTTCAGAGTTTAAAAGTATTTAAAAGACACGAATTAAGCATAATATGTCTTCTTCAAATATCTTTTTCTGAAACCCAGAGGCCTTTTAACTTGTGAGTGAGCTTTATTTTGAAAAGCTATAACACACCGCATATAACACTGTTAGCTTAGCATATTTGGGAGTCTGTCAAAGTATTGTTTACAATGTTTTACCGCAACAGGTTCTTTTTGTTTGAACTTCTGTTTTTAATATATATGTATTCATGCAATATTAATATAAAATTACGATATTTAAGTTTCTACTCAAATGTGCATGTCAATGAATGAAGTATTACATACATAAACATACCCGGAGTTGTGTTTTGTTTCATTCACACATGTTTAACACACACACCTCCTGCATGTTAAGGCCGAGTTCTTCTCTCAAACTGAAAAAACACTATTTCACCTTGTGATGTCATGAGGTGATACGGAAAGTGCTCCACTGTGTTTTAAACTCCATAACACCTTCACTAGAATCATTTGGATAATTTCAGCCCTGGAATTGCCAATCTCTACTGAACTAAAGATAGCTGTTAACTACCGCTTCATGACATCACAAGGTGGAGCAGAGCATTTTGAGGTTTTGGAGATCTAGACAGACTAATAATAAATGAGTACTCAAACATGTGAATGAAACCTCCTCAAAACATACCTGGAGTTTTGTTTTCTAACATTATAACATGGCTTGAAGCTCACAAGAATCCATTTTGTGTAATACAGGACCTTTACGGTACATTAAAATTTGTTTATTGAAATGCACACATTTATATTTAGTTTATTATTATTTTAGTCTGAATATACTCCATGTACTGATCGTATTTCATTGTTCAAGCACTATAGTTTAATTTTCATGTTTTATTTTGTTTTAGATTTTATTAAATGTTTTACTAAATCCTTGTAAATATAACTTTAAGAAATACTTTATGGACTTTTATAAAACGCTCTTCACATGTGAATGTTTGGGGGGGGGGACAGTGCATTAAGATGATATGAAGTGTGTTCAGAAACTTGTTTTAATATTTTGTCGGAGTTATAATAATAAAACAAATAAGTAAATTAAAACATGAGCGTATGCAGATTTTGTGTCTAATGTAAGTTAATATTGTTGACAGTTCACCCACCTTACCTTTAATGTGGTAGAGATGTGTGAAGAGTAGTGAGTAAACAGTATTTACCATGACAAACATTTACATTATGAAACTTCTCCAGAAAATTGCTGAAATCTCCAACATATGTCATGAAAGGGTCCCACATTCTATGGAAGGCATTTTCTCTGTCATGCAGTTTGCCGGTCAGATAGTCCAAAGATGCACACTCCAGTACTGTCTGTAGCCACTGTGACTTGTATGGTGCTTTGTCTGAAATGAGACAGTTCTTATTTTTCATTCAACATTTTTAACCAGAACTTTAAACAGACCAAAAACAGACAGACGTTTTTTCATCATGAGTGTAGTTTATTGCAGTGAAAAACAGAAAACCCTGTACTGTGAGCGGGCTTGCATCTCCACAAACCTGACTCTTATTTGGCCTGGAGGAGGACCTTTTCTTGCTGATCCATGGGTATAATCTTCCTCAGTATGGCATAAAACTTATCCATCTGTCAATCTATCTTTCTTCATGGGGAATGTTCCAAAGTATGGTTTTAACTTTATATTTCCATAGAATCATGCGCTTGACTTTCCAACTCCAGAAGGTTACACACTGTCACTTTAAAAACACATAATTTTATGGCTTGACATTACAGTTGTGTGGGTATTCCCCTGTGACCCCTAACCCTGCCATTTCATACATGATCCTTGTTTTTTTATGTATAGTTTTGCAGTGTCCTACGCAGAATCTAGCTCATCACAAGTGATGGTGTCATGTGAAATCTGCTTTGAAACCACAAGCCCCTGTGTGCGATCCCTGACCTTTTGTGACTGTACCAGTGGAGGGGGTTATGCAGCCATGGTGGGAGGATGATGGAGACTGTTTAGTCATGCAACAAAAGCTTGTTTTGCTTAGGGCTGTCCCATATAGATTTTTCTCCCCCAACCAATATCTGATATTTGATATGTCTGATTTGACTGTCCATCTCCAACTTTGCTGTTCTGTTGGCTTTTCTGGCGGTTAGTTATTTTGCAAATGCGTAGTACATAGAAGTCAAACTTGTAGTGAGAAAACTACTTCGAATACTGGACATCTGTAGCCTACTGCACTCTTACTGTCTTAAAAAAAGTACTACAGTCACAAATGAACTTGGGTTGCCAGAGCCTTAACCTGCAGATAGAGACACATACAAGTGTTTCTCATTCTCAGCATATGGACAGGCCTCATGTGAAAGAACCTCCAGAATTCACTCACTGAGCTGCAGAGGCTGCACTAGCACTGATTCATGATTGGCTGCAGGTGCTGGGGTATAGGTGGTGACCATTCAGACCAAATTAGAGACTCGTGAGAGTCTCATTCTGCTTTCTGATTGGATAATCGTCTTGAGAACAAAACACCAAATTATAACACACATACAATACATTTTTTCATGTCCCAAAATTTTATGAATAAATGAGCATGACCAGTGTGTCCGGTAAAAGCTATATTGAATGTTGATATGTCGTTCTTGTCTAGGGACACAGATAGATCAAGTTTGAAGAATTTGTCACATTTTGAGATTTAAATAGCCTGATGTTATACTTTAGCCCAAACAGGATAGAATGAGAGTACTTGTATTCACATTGTAAACACATTGTCAAATTAGTATACCAGCAATTTCAGAAAGACGAGATTAATACTGTTGGTACTAGCATAGCTGTAATTTCTTAGTGGTAGTAATAAGAGCACTACTAGCAGTACAAGTAGCAGTAGTAGTAGAGTGGGCTATATGTGATAAAGTCTGTAATGATGTGGTGGTAGACATGTCATGGAACTGACTGACTGATTTTCATGTTCCCCTGGCTGGTTCACCTTTGACCTTTGGAACATGCACACTCATTGTTATTGTACCAGTGGAAAAGGTGAGGCCTCTGCTTTAGTGGGCCTGTACATTTGGTTGACTCAGAACCTCCAAATGAGTTCTATAGTGGTCATAACATAATGTACAGGGTGTCCAAGTCTCTTTATAATTTAAAAATGTATTACAAAGGCAATTGATAAGACATCTTAATCAGACTTGTTCTGTTGTTCTCAGTGGTTTCCAGAGTTTTTGACCTCATTTAATACACCTCTATATGGGCTCCATTAGTCATACGAAGCACATCAAGATGGGACTGGATTTCTTGCCCTGTTCGCTGCAGCATAGACTCATCAAGGGTTGCAATCGCATCTGTTATCTTTTGATCTCTTCCATACTTTGTTCTGTAGTTTCGTTAAGTCTGTGTATCTGATTTTGTGTCAATAAACCATGATGCACATTGTGCCTTCTTTTGAGGAGTAGCCATTTCATAGTGGTTCATTCAAAAGGCTGCCTCTTTAATCAACAGGATGCCTGAAATACAAAAATGCAATGTGATTAAAAACTTTTATAACCACTGAGTACAATAGAACACATCTAATTAATATGTCTTATCTATAGCCTTTGTAATTACATTTTAAAATTGTAAAGAGACTTAATGGACGCCCTGTATATCTAAAACACCTACGTAAGGGACTATAACACATACAAACTTGATGTCAGTTTGATCTTGGCTTTAAAGAATTCTAGTCTTATTGTGAGAATACACACATTTACAACTGTTCACACCCTGACCAAATAAGGAAGTAGCCTTTAGTTTTTTAAGCACTAATAATGTCTAGATAAAATGATGCTTTAGTTCTCAATATATGTGAAATACTTTTTCCTTGATCTCTAAAAGTACATTTTTAAATGGGTACTTTAAGGTAAAAGTTACAAGTATGTAATTTCTCCATGGAAATAGATACTGTGGAAGATTATAGCCAAAGGAAAAACATTTCCATTGAAACAAGCAGGTGGAGGCCCTCCTCCACACCAAATAAGAATCAGGTTTGTGGAGATGCCCGTGCTCACTGTAAGGACACAACATGCCTGGAACACCTCCCTAGGGAGGCGTCCAGGAGGCATCCTGAACAGATGCCCGAGCCACCTCAGCTGGCTTCTCTCAGTGTGGAGGAACAGCAGCTCTACTCCGAGCTCCTCCCCTGTGACCGAGCGCGTCACCCTATCTCTAAGGGAGCACCCAGCCACCCAGTGGAGGAAACCCATTTCGGCCGCTCGTATCCGCGATCTTGTCTTTTCGGTCATTACCCAGAGCTCATGACCATAGGTGAGGGTAGGAATGTAGATTGATCGAGAGCTTTGCCTTTCAAGTCAGCTCCTTCTTTACCACAACAGTCCGATACACCAACCGCATTACTGCGGACGCTGCACCAATCTCCCTGTCAATCTTACGCTCCATCCTTCCCTCACACGTGAACAGGACCCTGAGATACTTGAACTCCTCCACTCGAGGCAAACACTCACCACCCAGCCGGAGAGGGCAAGCCACCTTTTTTCGGTCGAGAACCATGGCCTCAGATTTAGAGGAGCTGATTCTCATCCCAGCCACTTCACAATCAGCTGCAAACCACCCCAGTGCCTGCTGCAGCTCCTGGCTCGATGAAGCCAACAGGACAACATCATCTGCAAACAGCAGAGATGAGATTCTGTGGTTCCCGAACCGAACAGAAGTCTGACTTACTTCAGGCAATGCGAACACAGCTCCTGCTCCGGTCATACAGGGACTGGACAGCCCTTAGCAAAGGGCCCCGGACCCCATGCTCCCGGAGCACCCCCCAAAGGACACCACAAGGGACACGGTTGAATGCCTTCTCCAGATCCACAAAACACATGTGGACTGGTTGGGTTCCCATGAACCCTTGCATGTCCGATGGAGAGTATAGAGCTGGTCCAGTGTTCTGCGACCGGAACAAAAACCGCACTGCTCCTCCTGAATCCGAGGTTCGACTATCGGTCAGATTCTCCTCTCCAGTACCGTGGAATAGACCTTACCGGGAAGGTTGAGGAGTGTGATTCCACTGTAATTGGAACACACCCTCCAGCCAGAGGGATCATCACTCCGATCTGCCAGTCCAGCGGTACTTTCCCCGACCACCACGCGATGTTGCGGAGACGTGTCAGCCAAGACAACCCCACAACATCCAGAGACTTAAGGTACTCAGGACAGATCTCGTCCCC
>JACM01067146.1:0-28519 GCA_000787095.1 Periophthalmodon schlosseri | reverse complement strand
CCAGGTCTAAACCAGATTTAAAGCAGGATTAAACCAGGTTTAAACCACGTTTAAAGCAGGTCTAAAGCAGGTCTTAAACCCCTATCACAAGAAACATAGATATTTCAAAAAGTAATTTCTTTTCTTTCACCCTGCTAACCACAGAGTAATGTGTCAGTTCTGTCCTCTCATTATTAGTGATTGGCTCTGCTCTAATTGGACTGGCTTTGTGTCTGTCTCACATCCTAACACATCCTCACATACTCTCACACATGTAATGCTCTTTATTAGATGCTTACAAAGATATAGATGATCAGGTCACAGATCAAACTAATGCTGGTCACTGAGAAAAATAGACTATAGGCTCGGTAATTAGCTTTGGTAGCTAAACTGCTGCTAGTGAGAGAACTTGGGTTACTGTGGAGACAGTGACATTTTGAGTTCGTAACAATAACAACTAAATCCTACAATTATTCCCAGCATTGTGTTGTTGTTTGGTTAAGCCGACAAAACAACAAATGTAAGGTTGTTGTTCTGTCAAAAATAGAACTCTGTGCAGTAAGAACAGGAACAAGAGCCAGTTGTTACTTTACAAAAAACAAGACCATTCTAAAGCCATTCACAAATTTACCAAATTAGTTCTATTTAACCATGATGATACCTACATCTTTTACAAGTGCAGATAGGGGAATATTTGTCAGTATGGTGTTAGCTGGACTGTAGTATTCAGTGCAGTAATGTAGATAGCTTAAAATGCTGTGTCCCCCTTTGATTATTTTCTTGTCTAGTGCAATAATTATTATAATGATGCTGTAACAAAACAACAGAGCCAGCAGCTTACTGTCTGATTAATTATGTTCAATTCAATTCCAGTTTTTATTTATAGTGCATTTATAACATCCTTAGCTGACCAAAGGGCTTCACATAAAAGTCAACAAAAAACAAATATACAGATAACACGTTACACAGGAAAAGAACAATAAAACACCAACATATCCTGTCTAGTATTAAATGCCAGGGAGAAGAAGTGTGTTTTCAGTGTAGTTTTAAACTGTATTAAAGGCTGAGAGGATCTGACAGGCAGAGGGCGCTGTTCCATAGTCTGAGTGCGGTCACAGAAAAACCTCTGTCACCCTTGTCTTGAGCCTGGTTTTGTGCACAGCTGACCTCAGGGCTCTGGGTGTAGTCTAGGGCTGTAGTAACTCCCTCAGATAAAGAGGACCCATAGAGCGCACACATTGTTAGACTTCAACTTTTTCAGTGTCCCTATTCAAAAGTAGTAGTAGTCATAAGTAGTGTTTCACGTTTTACCCATTCAAAACAGCAAAGGTAAGTCATTAAATATGTGCACTCTATGGGTCCTCTGTATTTGAGGGTGTTACTGCAGCCTTATCTTCCACCCATTTTTTTTTTTTACTTGGTCACTGGTCAGCTGAAGTTGTTTTAAATGTGCCATATGAATAAAATTGAAAATTGATCTGAATTATGAGCATTACTACTTTTTACTTTTATGTGAGTAATAGTATTTCAAAGATTATTCCTACTTGAGCACACGGTTTGGCTTCTCTTTTCACTCATTTCAGAACATTGATTTATGTCTTCAAAAAGCGCCCTGAACTCCATGAAGCTTCTTAGATCCCTTCCCTGCTCCTGTGTTTTACACAGGCAGGACTTGCTCCCATTGGCTACAGCGCAAAGTGGTGTAAAGTGTTTTGACAGCTACACCCGCTCTTACATTATTTATAATCATCAGAGCAAATGCAGATACAGATACATGTGAATTATTGAGCACTTCTGTACTGGGATGTTCAAAGTCAAACCCTAGAGGTACTTACATTTATTTGAGTACACACAAATTATACTTTTTGGAGTAGTCAGACCCTGTACTTTTACTCCTATTTCTGTAATATTTAGTTTAAATTAGCAGTACTCTTACTTAAAACTAAATATTACAGAGGTAATTAGCTGAGTATACAGAAATTGTACTTTTTGGAGTAGTTTTCAGACAACATACCTTACTTTGTACTTCTACTTGAGCAATACTACTCCTAAGTAACTTTTCTCTTACTTGTATAACATTATTGGCTACTCCACCCACCTCTGCTAAGTTGTGGAAATACCTCTTCAGAGATGTTTAAAGGTCGTATATTACACAAAATGGACTCATGTGAGCTTTTAGCCATGTTATAATGTTGTTACCTCCTCAAAAACATACCTGGAGTTGTGATGTCATGTAGTGGTAGTATACAAGTTAACAGCTGCCTTTTACCTTTTGTTCAGTAGAGATTGGCAATTCCAGAGCTGAAATTATCCAAATGATTCCACTTAAGGTGTATGGAGTTTAAAACACAGTGGATATCCAAATGATTCCACTTAAGGTGTATGGAGTTTAAAAACACAGTGGAGCACTTCCTGTATTACCACATGACATCACAAGGTGGAACAGAATGTTTTCAGTTTGAGAGAAGAACTCAGCCTAAATTTACCGGGTTTGTGTGTTAAACATGTGTGAATGAAACAAAACACAACTCCAGATCTGTTTGTGATGAGGAAACAACATTATAACACAGATCAGGAAATAGTGTAATACAGCCCGTTTTAATGCTCATTTAATCTCAAGTGTGCATAGAAAACCTGTAGCTCACCCCTTCCAGCTAGCATCTTCACCTCTTTAGCGTGCCGTAGGTGGTTGTAAAGGTGTTTAGATGTGCATATTGTGTTGTGTCCCAGTTTAGCTCGCGGGCTTCTGCAGTTTAACAAGGCAGGTGAAGGGAGCTGATAGGGCCCTGTCTGACATCCTTGTGAAAATGCCAACCAAGTGGGGCAGAGTGGGTTCGGAGTGTGCCTGCTTTGAAGTGTTATCTGTTCCCTCTCTCTTTCGTACTTTCTCCATGTTCATTTTCAAGTCTTATTACAGGCCTGTCCTCATTGCATATGCTGGTTGTACAAGGGTAAAAAGTCACAGTGTAATTGTATTTGTATAGGCCATTTTGGTTGCCGTGCTTAGAGAACACCTATAGGGAATTGATACAAAACTTTGAAACTTTTCTGGTACCGAGTTTACCGCCTGTTTGTCTCCATGGAGGTGTTGTTGCTTTGTCTGGAATGTGGCACTGTATAGCATCGAACGCATCTATCTCCATGGGAACAAGGAGGTGACACAACGAAGTTACAAGTGAGATTTGTGAAGAGGCAAGCCCGCTCATGTTTTGTTTAGCAATAAAACACCAGTAAATGAATAAAGATAGGTAAGTTTATAAGTTTTGAGACCGAGTAGGAGAAGACAACAGCACCCAGGGGTCCTTCTCCAGATCTTGAGCCAGGATCGCGGTAGAAGTACGCCTTGCTAGAGAATGGACCATTAGCTTATTGTGACTACATCATGAGACCTGCTAGATGCTTTGGTGAAAGTAAGTAGTAAGTAGTCTGACCTTTAACTTTGTCTGAAGGTTAGTTTCCTTGAAGATGGATAATGTCATACTGAGCAACATGCCAGGGAAAGTAATAAGATCTCTATGGAGCGGAGCAGGTGACTGACCCCCTACCAGAAAAATGACATAGTGCCCCTTATGGATTTTGGAAATTGGCCTATATGCCACATGCTAACATATATCTGAGAGGAGCACAATTTTGGTTGCCTGGCAAATCCAGACTGATCCCTCCCTGTATTTTTATATAGAGTGACATCAGTTTGGTCCTCACGTCCTCTGTTGCGTCTCAATCCTGGTCAAACGTGATCATCCAATCAGATTAGTTTTTTTCAGTGACGCTTGTGAAACGAAGGAGCTCATTGGTCACCTATGATTAACAAATAAAATCATAAAAATCAATAAAATCATAAGTTCTGCAGAAATCCACGGTCCAGGCTAATCCACATGTCAGTCACGCCCATTTGGACTTGGGGAGATTCACCAGTGACTCACATCTTCGTAATGTATTGAACAGGTGTGTGTTCTGGATCCCAAGCAACAATTTTTGAGCTCTGAAGAGGGAGATGGCCTAAATAAATACACAAATGCAACTTAAACATGAATGCACAAATAAAACAAAACTGATGGGAACTAAATTTTCTTATTCTTTCTTACACTTTATTTTTCCAGACACTCAAAGTTGCTTTACAATTTCATGCATCATTCATTCACTCCATACTTGGTGGTTGCTACTATTGTAGCCACAGCTGTCCTGGGGCAGAGTGACAGAAGCAAGGCTGCCAATCTGCTCCACCAGCCCCTCCAACCATCACCAACCCTCACACTCATACAAGGCAATGTGGGTAAAGTGTCTCGCCTAAGGACACATCGACAATTTTTGCCAGCAGCGCCTCACTGTGGCACCTGGTATTCCCAGCAGTCTCCCATCCAAGTCCTAACCAGGCCCGGACCTGCTTAGCTTTTGAGATGTAACGAGATCAGGCTTTGACATGGGGGTCTGACTTTGACAAGAACGTCTATAATGATGATTGTAAATGCGTTTGGTTCTATCTCGCAATTGAACAGAACTTTGAAACAAAAGCCCCAAAAGCAACGACTCATTTTCCTTCTTGGCTCATTTCATTTCAAAATTTGCCGATTACCTTTTGAGTGATTCTGCAAACAGACCAAGTCAAGCCGACACACTGAGAGCGTAATCCAATTGTAGCATGGGTAATAATAATCGTACTTCTTATGCCTGCCAATTGATACGTTACTCCTGCCCTAGAGACTCAAATAAATGAAAAAAATATCCAGGTGTGAAGTTGTATTTAACATAATGAAACACAAAACTACACTGGTCCATGGCTCATTTAGTCTATCTGAATTTCGTTATTACTAAAATGCCTGCAGCGCTGTGTTTTCGGAGCTAGCTTGCATATGTGGGCCCGCCGTTCCTCGCTATGGCAACATAAGTGAAGAAGATTGATTGTACCCCAGTCATTTGTCACGCGCTGACAGTTGTGACAATGCAATAGATGGTTTTCTCATTTGACCTCTGCGTATTTGAAATGAGCAGGCTTATATTGCACTTTGCAGCCAGCGGGGCTCTGTTAACTGACTTTATGACATAATAGCAGTTTGTCTTGATGGATGGAGAGTCGTGTCAGCTCTGATGTGACACTGGCTGCACGTGTGGCCCTGCTTTGGTTTCTTCTCTAAATTCCACTGCTAATAATCAACTTTAGCACAGGTAAGCTAACTCGGTAAGGGTGAAATCGGGGTGAAAAGGGTGAACTCAAAAAGTAATCTTGGACCAAAACATATGCCAAAGGTTCACTTGTAACTTTTTTGGTTTGAAAGAAAAGTACATGATGTTGGTTGGTTGGTGAGCGACATAACATAACCAAGTGAGGTTGAGCCATTGTTTCCATATAGAGAAATTTGAATGCACTAAATGTTTAAATCTCTTTATTTCAAGTTTGAGAGAAAAAATACTAATGTGTAAAAAAAAAAAGCTTACTTAAAATAGATGTGTAATATAATTCATGTAAGAAAATACCTTGAAAACATATATACTTACTGCAAGTGGGATTGTCTCTTCGTAGATCTGACCTGTAACTTGGCCTGGTGCCATCACTCGCTTAATTGTCTTCATGGAGATAGATACATTTAATGCAATGTGTACTGTGGAACATTCTAGGAAAAGCAATGACATCTTCATGGAAACAAGCAGAAAAGTTACATAGTGCACCTTTAATTTGTAACACTTTATTAAAATGTGACTGTATTAAAGGTCCACTATATGTAATTTTTAGGGTGGAGGGTCTGTTACCTTGAAATTTCCATGAAACTGTTACTGCCTTGCCTGGAATGTTCCACTGTATGATAATAAACGTACTATCTCCGTGGAGACAAGCAAGTATCCCCCACCTACCAGATTTACAGGTAAGATCTGTGGAGAGGTGACCCTAGTCTCAATCAATTCTCAATCCGTGTTTGCGTAATATTGTAAATGAGTAAATGCAAGATAGATTATTATATTGTGTGATACTACGGAACATTCCAGACAGAGCAATAACATCTCCATGGAGACAAGCAGGTAGCCCCCACCGACCAGATTTACAGGCAAGATCTGTGGAGAGGCTACCCCAGTTTCAATCAATTCTCAGTCTATGTTTGAGTAATAATATAAATGAGTAAACGCAAGATAGATTGTTATATTATGCGATACTGTGGAGCATTCCAGACAGAGCAATAACATCTCTGTGGAGACAAGCAGGTGGCGTTCACTAGAAAAGTTTTTGAGGTTTACGATTACCTCGAACATAGACAAAGTTCAGGCAGAATTATTATTATTATTATTATTATTATTATTATTGTTATTTAAAAATCAGTGAGCCATCATTTCACTATAATATAACTGTCAGTGTAGTGTTGATGAGTGAACAAACGTGCTGATGCTCTGTAGAAGGAGGGAGATGGGTTTTGCCTGAGGGAGGTGAATATGAGCAGCAGAGAGCGCCCTGCAGGCCAGAAGCGGCACTGCACACATTTCATTTTCTCCGCTCATTTAAAGCGCTGGAGTTTGGCTGCAGGTGAAATCCCTGTTTAATTACAAGTGGCCGGAGCAGGAAGAGCAGGGGATAAGGAGGGAAGAGGAGAGGAGGAAGAGGAATTAGAGAGTAATAAAAGTCCCGGACGATTTAATAAATGATCACTCTCTACTGCGGGTTGACTCAAGGGCTCATGGGAAGTGTAGTTTGAAGAGAGGGGGAAGAGAAGCAAAACCAGGCGACTTCATCTGCTCACTACTGCAGTGGATTTCAAACTATTAGGGCTGGAGGCCTTTAGGCAAATAGTCGATTAATCGGTTGATGGAGTCTTAGTCTTGATTTATATCAGTCGATTAATCATTTTATTTAGATTATGATGGCTTATATGGGACAACAACAGAAAGGAGAAATTACTGAGAGAGTGAGTTAGGTGAAGATGTGGATTTTGTTTTATATAATACTCACAAGTTTAATCTGGCTTTATATGAATACATTGTTTCCTAGTACTTTTTTTCTGCATAAAGAGCAGTTTTTGCGTGAACTCCCCCTGCAGGTGTAGTCTTGTGAGTGCAGTTTGGGTCAGATACATAGAGTAATAGTTTTGAGAGCTTTTGCTATGCCCCGGCTGATTCACAAGTTTGTGGATCAGCCTTTAATCTGTCTTTATATAAATACATTGTTTCCAAGTACCTTTTTCTGTATAAATAGTAGTTTTTGCATGAACTCCCCAGAACTTTTGCCACGCCCACTTTTTAATCAACCAAAATGATGAATTATTTATCATAAAATTCTTCTTAAAGGTAAACTCTGTAACTTTTCTTGCAAGAGTTCTGGCTCTTGGAGGTGCTGTGGTGTTTCCAGCCTTTCCAGGTGTTTTATTGCTCAAAAATACCTTGAAAAACACGCATTCTTACTGCAAAGGGGTCGCCTATCCACAGATCTGACCTGTAACTTGCCATAGTTACATCACTGTTGTGTACTTTTACGAACTACAACCACTAGACTAATTTTCAGCCTGTTCAAGATAATTTAAGACAGTTCCACACTGATCCTGCAAACTGTCTGCGTGCCTCAGATTGAGAAACACAGCCAAGTCAAATCTATTTAAAAAGCAAATATAAAAACACCCACCGCTGCTCAAACTGCGTTACAAAGGCAATATAAGGTGCAATCTTATAAAACAAAACATGCAAAAACACAATAAAACACACAATACAAGTGTCCTGCTCAGCTCGTGGTAAAAGCCAGTGCAAACAAATGAGTTTCCAACTAAGATTAAAAATACTTAAAGATGGGGCTGTTCTAATACCCAGAGGAAGACTGTTCCAGAGTCTGGGACCAGCTACAGCAAAAGCCCTGTCCCCTTGAGTTTTTAGCTAAGACCTTGGAACATCCAAAAGCATCTGGTCTGCTGATCTCAGAGTTCTAATGGGAACATGGACGGAAAGAAACTCGGAGAGATAGGGAGGTGCCAGCCCATGGAGACATTTAGAAAACATCAAGAATCTTAAAATCAGTCCTGAAGCTGACAGCGAGCCAGAGAAACAAAGCCCTACTTCCATCAGATCCCACCTTTGCCAGCGACTCCCCTCATCTCCATTTGAACATGCCTCTTGTAGATAAAAGACACTCTCCCACTATAGAAATCATCAGAGTCATTTAGGCATTGTGTCTTCTGAGTCCACGTCTCTACCTCCAGACATTAAAACATCAAGTACTTGTGTGATCTCAACCTTTTAAAAGTATAATTATGTTCCCTTGGCGTCCATCTTGTCCCATTGTGTGCGGAGGGGAAAGTGCCGGGCGTAATGGCTGTCATTTGCTCACCTGAAATGCCGCTTTCCAATTCTTTGTATTTATCCCCGCTGATATGATAGGGCGGCCACGGCGTCAGAAACCGAGGCAGCTCCGCCAATGCACCCGAGAAGATAGCATGAAATGAATGGGATATCGAGATAGGGGAGACAAGGGGGGCACTGGGTCGTTCAGGCACCAAATCCCCTGCAATTTTTCTCATAAAAGAGGGGCCAAAAGAGTGTGAGGTGGGAGAGTCGGGGGAGTAGTGTGCAGCTCAGAGTGGGTGAGTGACAGGAGATAGAGAGAGCAGCTGAATGGGTGAAATTAAGTCTTACTATGAGCGAAATGTGGTGTTTTATCAATGGACAAAATTTCTTCTTCAAAACATTTTAGTATTAAACTTCAGAACTTGGGTCAAAAAAACACAATTTCCTCAAGGATCGATTTAAGGATTTAAGGTGCACTATGGAACTTATCTGGTGGGAACTCTGTCACCTTGGAGATGTTGCTTTGCTTTGCCTGGAATGTTCCACAGTATGGCATTAAACATATCTAGCTTGTATTTATTTAAAACTTAAAAAAACTTAAAACTTTAAAAAAACATACATTCTTAAACGTGCTGTAGCTAATTTTTACAGTCTCACAAACACGAAACGCCGACACCACGATAACGCTAACAACAACTAGCATGCTAACAGCACACTTCCTGGTTCTCAGATGATAAAACACTTTAAAATTAGATGCCGACACCATACAGTGGTCTCCTTTTGACCCACCTGCTTATCACCATGGAGATGTTGTTGCTTTGCCTGGAATATTCCACAGTATGGCATTAAACACATTTATCTTGCATTTATTCAATTATAGATGTTTTATGGTACAAAACAAACAAACAAAATAACTAAAGAAAAAAAACATGCATTCTTAAAGACACAAACACCGTCACAATAAAGCTACAACAAAAGCAACAACAACTAGAATGCTAACAGCGCAGCTCCTGGCTCTCAGATGATAAAACACTTAATACTTAGATGCCGACAGCACACAGTGGTCTCATTTTGACCCTAAGATCTTTAAGCCTGCTTTTACAATATATCTGCACCGGACCAAGGCAGTTTTCACTCAACTACGTGGACAAAAATCGGTTACAGCCACTTCAATGCTGATGCTTGTAACTTGGCTTGGTGGCATCACCTGCTTGCGTCCCTGGAGATAGATACGTTTAATGCCGTAGTATGGAACCACAGACATCAATAGATCTCCCTCCTCTCTCGTCCTATACCTGTATATTTGATGCTGTGTGTTTGGGACGAGCCGCCGGTGAGCTGTTAAATTACACACTCTGAGATATGACCCCAGTGTTTGCCTCAGTTCTGTCTGGATGCTCGGCTTTTGTGCAGATGACAGAGAGACAGGACACTGATGCAGAGACGTGGACACATAGTTTGCATTTAAATCCACTCATGTTTTATTACACCACTATATAAAGGGAATGCAGACAACACAATGCCCTTATGTGAGTGACTACGAGGTTACATTGGCAAGTGGAGGAGCACAGTATAATTATCAGCTTAATACATTTGTTTTGATTACAGTTACAGTAGCTCCCTTACACAATGAACACGACTAGCCCTGTGTGTCCTCAAGTACTCAATTTTGATACCGGAGCAAAAAAAATACTCAAGTAAAAGTAAAATTATCACATGAAAAATGTACTTAAGTGAAAGTATTAAAGTACCTGTTGAAAAATGTACTTAAAAAGAGTAAAAAATAAAAGTATTTCACACAGATTTTGAAATCTAATAAAGCTTCAAATGTAGTGATTTTGATACCAGATTTGTGCCGAATTTTGTTCAACAGAAACAATAGAATTGATAGTTTTTTTATTTGTTTATTTTTGTTTGCTCAAATTATGAACATGTTAAAAATAAACCCTCAGACTTCAGCAGGTCTCAAACAATAATAAAAAATAGTTTTATTTTTCAGTCTAGTTAAAAAAATATAGTGGAGTAGAAAGTACAGATACCTGCTCAAAAATTGAAGTGAAGTAAAAGTAAAAAGTATCCACTTAAAAATATACTTAGGTTAAGTACAGATACCTAAGTACAGTACTTTACTATTTTACTTTGTTACATTTTACCGTGGTAATCAGTAATACTGAAACATAATGTGAATCATCTCCTGTATATTACACTCAAACAGTGGTGGAACATAACAAAGTAAAAGTAGTAAAGTACTACTACATGTTTTAACAGGACTGAAAAGTAAAAGTATTTTTTATTATTGTGTGAGACCTGAAAAGGCTGAGAGTTTATTTTTACACGTTCATAATTTGAGCAAACAAAAATATACAAATAAAAATATACAAATAAAACAGCCAGAAAAAACACCAATATCGATTCAGTTGTTTCTGTTGAACAAAATTCAGCACAAATCATTATCAAAATCACTATATTTGAAGCTTTATAAGACCTCAAAATCTGTGAGGAATACTTTTACTTTTTAGTCTTTAAGTACATTTTTAAACAGGTACTTTAATACATTTACTTAAGTAAATTTTTCCATGTGATACTTTTCCTTTTTTTTGTTGCTGCAGTATCTGTACTTTTACTTAAGCAACAGTATTGAGTACTTCTTCCACCACTGCACTCAAGTCACTGCTGTTGATCCTGTTCATATGCTGCACCTGTGGGTCAGAGAACCTAACTGCTCAACCAATGATGTTTATGTCAAGAGCGGGATTTCAACCACCAACCTTCAGATCAGTGGACAAACGCTCTACCAACTGAGTTACTGTCGCCCCCAGTCAAAAAAATACATAGACTAATTATTATTCTGAATGAACGTGAATTTCAAAGCTGTATTCCACATGTAAGTCCAGTATATTTTTGCAGTGCTGAGTGACAGAGACACACCCATCTGAGAATCACAGTGTGCATCAGTGTTGTCTATGGTTCCATTGTAAAGTCATTGCCTTTCTCTAATGTAAACAGAGATTATGCATAGAAGAAAGGGCCCCAGTGTCTGCCTCCTGGAGCAGAGACGCACTTTCATTGTTTATCAAAAGATTGTCCACAGCCAGACAAAGACCCATCCTGTTTTTAAATTTGGTTTATTTCTATTTTTTCTTCTCTCAGACAAAATGGAGCTGGAAAATGTGACAATGAAACTTTAAAATTAATGAATCGTCGTTCCTTTTCTCTTTGTTAGTTCAGTTTGTTTTAAAAGGTCTGAAATGTGAGAGGAAAGGGAATACAGAGTGTGTACTTGCCTATATATTTACTAATAGGACATACATTACACTGACAGTAGCTCAGTTGGTAGAGTGTTTGTCCACTGATCTGAAGGTTGGCAGTTCTAATCCGGCTCTTGACATAAACATCATTGGTCGAGCAGCCAGATCCAGATCCAGAGCTAGAGCTAGAGCTAGTTTTTCCTATTGATTACATTGTACTTTCTGTTTACAAATGTTGAACCTGATCATTGTGACTAGACCCAAGAACCACTGTATCATAACAAAAATCAGCATTTTAACAATATTAATTTTAGCTGCCCTCTATTTGTATTAAATGTTATTGGCTTATATGACATCATCTGGAACCCAGCAATACAGAATGTCGCCTTTAAAGGTCCTATATTACACAAAATTGACTCTTGTGAGCTTTAAGTCATGTTATAATGTTGTTACCTCATCAAAAACATACCTGGAGATGTGTTATGTTTCATTCACACATGTTTGAGTAACCATTTATTATTAGTCTGTCTACATCTCCAAATCTCAAAATGTTCTGTATCAACTTGTGATGTCATGCAATTCCAGGTCTGAAATCATCCAAATGATTCTAGCGTAAATATGCAGAGTTTGTGTGTTAAACATGAGTGAATGAAACAAAACACAACTTCAGGTCTGTTTGTGATGAGGAAACAACATTATAACATAGCTCAGAAAATCGTGTCATATAGGCTCTTTAAATAATTATGGTTCAAAAATAAGTTTAAATCAACCCAAGACAACACTAGATATTTATTGTAAGCTCATTTCAGGTTGTATACGTGACTATATGTTTTTGCAGTGTACATAACGATACGTAGCCATGGCGACCCCAGTATGAGCCCCATATGGCCCTGTCTGGTGTCTGTCTCGCCTGTCAGCCCTGAGCGCTCTGAGTGACAGCGGTCATCCACAGCCGAAGCCTCATTAATCAAAAGTGCCACAGTGACTCCTGTTATGGCACCATGCTGTTTCCATGACGACTGGAACAGGGACCTGGGTAGGATTTACACTGAGAAAAAAAAAATCTAGTATACAGGAAATGGAATGAACTGATTTCATACTTATACTTGACTATACTACTTTTACTACTACTATACTACTATACTTGACTTTTATAATTGACCCATCTCCATATTTTAAGCCAGTATCTTGGTCATGGGTGTAGCGGGAAGACTAGCTTACTCTACATAAATTGCGTTTACCCCAAGTACAGTTAATTCAGTCCTTTAATGTCAAGTTGGTTAGAAGGGATTTTTGTCCTTTTTTTATATTACAGATTAAAGTTTATACTAAAACGATTCAAACCAAGGTCCATTTTCTGAAGTAATTTTAACTGCTGTACATATATATTTTTATTTTACAGTGTAGTCCGCCTGGTCCCCTGTGCCTGGTCACAGAGGGCCCGTGCCAATCAGTGCCAGTCAGTGCCAGTCTGAATTGGCAGGGTTATACATCATCATAAATGGGCCGCTGTCCCTAGTGGCTGTCCCCATATGGAGACATTAGGGTTATGTGCACGCAGGCTCACACGCTTCAGTGCCTGTAAAAACATATTTTATCACTACATTTGGCCAGCCTTTTTGTCTTTATATTATATTACATTATTGCTGAAAAGGGTATAGTTATGTCAGTCTAATAATTAGCATTGTGTGGGATGTAACAATAACCAAAATATCTCGATATCGTCAAAAGTTTCACAATAATATCGTGGGCCGTGACAGTATATTCGGTTTACAAGTCTCTTTGCTTCAATCCATTGTTTTGGTGCAGCAGGAGCTAAAAAATCAGAGGGAACTGCGTAGACCATGATCCTTTGCTCCGTTTCTGTGCAGACTACATCAAGAGATAACTATTCTTAAGTACTTTTAAATCTAAATTATTTGGATTATAATAGAACCAAAGGCTTATAAGGCATTTTAAAAAGAAAAAGTAGCATATTCACAATTTTGTTAGCCTCCAGAAATATCGCAACAAATATTGTACTGTGAGATGCAAATGGTGAAATTATCGTTATCAATTTGGATATGGTTACATCCCTAGATATAAGAAGTATTAGTAATTTACTTTATTCAAATATTTAAAAATGTATTTAGTACTGATAATGTTGGTTTGTTGGTAACATTTTTAATTACTACACACTACACTAATTACTCAGAATAGACAAATTATAAAAGATTCTAACCCTAACTCCTCCCGTAACCTAAGGCTAATCCAGTTTTAGTTAATATGAAGAGGTTCAGTTTTGTGTTTTATGAATGCACTTACCATCATAATTAAATTCCTTCATTCAATTCATTCAGACATTACACCAGTAACTGATCGGTTGGTAGTTCAATCTCTCTACCTCATATTGTCATTTTGTTTTTAGGCATGACATCTAACCTGAGTTCCCTCCAATGATTGAGTTCCATTTATCTATACTTTTTGCTAGTTGCTAGTACTGTAATAATTCATACACTGCTCTTGTCTTTACAGTTATCCAGAGTGCCAGTGGAGGCGTGCGGTCAGTACTCAACCTGTAGTGAGTGCTTAGGCTCCGGGGACCCCCACTGCGGCTGGTGTGTTCTCCACAACATGTGAGTACAGCCATAACCCTGTCTCAGACCTGTATCGACCTATACACAGAGTTCATACAAGTGCTTGAAATCATAGTGTCTGCAGTATATTGGAAAAGCATGTTAGCACGAGCTATCAAAAAGCAAGAAGGTCATACCGTCCCAATGGGGATAGATGCGAATGTGGGCTAGCCATAGTCCTTTTGTTAGAGCTACGATTCACTATCTCTGACTCAAAGCAGTAAGGATAGACGGATGATGTTTCAAAAGGAAGAAAATAGTTGACATATTCTTAATACAATTGTAAATGGTCACAGTTTCAATTTCGATACTAAAGAAAAGACTCGATACTCAATACTGATTCCGATACCACGATGATGATACAACCACTCTTTCTAGTTTTAGTATCGGTTAGTATCTGATTTTCGATACTTTTGACAACCCTAGTCACTATAATATAGAAACTTCACACATTCATACATATACAGTTAACATAGACATTAGAGGCAAGGAGGGACTAGTGTCTTGCCCAAAGGCGTACTGGCAGTATGCATTACCAGTTAAAGACATAGAACAATCAGCTTTTAGCTTAATGAGCAAATATCTGTACGCACAACAACTTGGATACATTTGAAGATTGGAAAAACACTTGGGAAATGATTGAATTAAAGAGATTGTAGTTGCTAAAGTTGGGAACAGTAGGTAAGGCGTTCAGTTGCAAATACATTTATATTTTTGTAGTACTTAGGGGCAAAAAATACTGCTTGATTTTTATATTTGAATAAGATGTACACTACTCAAAGCTACTAAATGAAACAGACATAGACAGCATTAACTCCAAGCTGCCAGTCCTGGAGGTGAGGGACCAGAGGGGGGCTTGCTCTGCCAACTTCGTCCCAGTCTCAGGTTGCCTTGTTGGGGCTCGGCTGGCTTCCAACTCCCCTCTTAGATCCATTACCAAACCTTAACCAGTGGGATTGTTTACTGCCTTAGACACCGAACCCTGGTGAGAGAGTAGACGCAGGTAAGCAGTGCCAGGAATTAGATGGGGCCCACTCCAAAAAATTGGCTTGACTGTTTAATATGTTCAGGTTGTGCTTGAGGCGATATTATATCAACATAAGCCAATATTAATATTTAATCACCCATCACCTTTTGCTCAGAAGGAGTTCCCCTGGCCAATTTTTGCCCACAAATCTGCCGGTATCTTTTTACACTGGCCCATCAGCGGTCTAATACACAACACTCTACTGCTGTCAAGTCTTTCTTCCTCCAGATTGCATTGGGAGATAGTTCTTGCTGGGGGCACAGACTTTTCCCTCTTCACTGTAAATTGAAAATTGGTTTCTTATGTTGGTGCTAGCCCCTGGGTGGGCTGCCTGTGTGTGTGTGTGTGTGTGTGTGTGTGAGAGAGAGATACAGGGTACATTTAGCACTGTGATCCCTAAGGGCGCTAGTGAGACACAGCTAGGGCAGAGATGCTAGGTAAGAAGGACAAGCACATTGGAGTTGGAGAGGGTTAAGGGGAGATAAAAAATAAAGGAGAAACACATTCAGATGACACTCAGAGGTTACTATTTTCCCAAGTTGTAAATCTGACCCAACAAAGTTATAATACTGCTTTTGCCATATCGTTACTTCAGTCCAAGGATCTTGTGTAAGAATAATTCGGGGATTCATTTACGAGTTTCGATTTCCTATATACAGGTGCCACTTTAAGGACTTTTCACCATTCAATATATTTTGTTTGGAATTGTAAATTGCTATGGAGGGCGACAGTGAGTGAATTACGAGTCGAATCCTGCTCTCAACATTAACATTGGTTGAGCGGTCAGATCCACTGACCCACAGGTTGGCGGTGCGTT
This sequence comes from Periophthalmodon schlosseri, assembly GCA_000787095.1. Taxonomy (NCBI): domain Eukaryota; kingdom Metazoa; phylum Chordata; class Actinopteri; order Gobiiformes; family Gobiidae; genus Periophthalmodon; species Periophthalmodon schlosseri. Next base: position 12,583 of record JACM01067146.1, on the reverse strand, counting down.
TTCAGCTCCCACAGATGATTGCTGTTGCCGTGTCCTTGGGCAAGACACTTAACCCATCTCACCCCCAGTGCTTTGAGTGTTTTGAAGGTGGAAAAGCGCTATATAAAAATGTGGCTAACATTTCATTACTCTGAAACCCATGGATAGTATAGCTGGGCTTTAATTGTTAGCTTAAAATATTAGCTTCTTAATGCCATCAAGGCCACAGATACGTATTGCGCCAGTCCCAGGGATGGATAAATAGAATCAGTTCATACTATGGAGAAAAAAAACATGCTCTTTTCTAAAATGCTTTCTGAAATTTCAAAATCGCTTTATATTTACATGTATATTAATCAGTAGCATTGACGGTACTGTACTTCTACTGCGCCAAAGCTACCCAATAGTTTTTATATATAGATATAGTTGTATTAGCCATTCTGTGCCTAAGGTCTCTCCAATGAACCCCAAACACACAGTCATTATTCATACAGGCAAGGTAGGCGAAGTGTCTTGCCTAAGGACAAAACCGCACTATGCACAAGTGGTCAATAGGGCTCGATTACGCAACCTTTCAATTAACGGGCAAAGCACCAAGCTAGCCTCAGTACTGATATATTGTATAAGCAGGTCAAAATGGGACCGCTGCCGGATAATCAGGAAGTGCGCGTTAGCCTGCTAGTTAGCTTTAACATGATCACAAAACCGCATACTCATCTGGGTGAATAATTAGGATGCTCGGAAGACATAAGGTGAGGAATAACGTTGTGCCACTGCAAACTGTTTAAAATGAACTAGCTGTTTTTCACATTTTTAAATCAGGTACCGTTCCTTTAAGTCCTCTGGTACGTAGTAGACTAAACAGATTAAATGGCTAGAGATCAGGATTTCCCAAAGGATTCTGGGAAACTCTCCAAAATGTCATTTAGCTGTTCAGATTTCCAGGTTGTCACTAAGGCGCTACGCTAGGCTCTGGGTGTTTAAAGGTTAGCATACACCCAGACACACAAACAAAACCGTAAAAACTCAACTCAGATGTGATTGATTGACCACCATTTTGCCCTTCGTCGCGATCCACCTCTGAGCCGGGCCCCTCTCCCATCGCTTGTGAATTCTTAACAAGGCCTAGCTGTAACTTAAACTATTCCGTGTCACCTTCGCCATCGGGAAACCACTATTTTAAACCTCTGCTTTTAATGCGTCAGTTCTGGAGGACAGCCAAATGCCCCACGAATTAACAACAGCAATCTTGCTCACTGCTATAAATAAAAGGTGTAAAAATGCCATAGTTTTGCTTGTAGGTCAACTCCGCCAGAATGGTTTTAAGATAATTAGCTGTCTGGATCAAAAACATACATAGGAAATCCTGCTGTAATTGCTTTAATTTGCTCGTAAGTGGTGTCTCTAGAGTGGCCCGGTCCTTGTAGACTTAATGGAAAGCATTTTAGGTCAGTTGTGGAAAAATAACATTAATTTGAAAAGGAACGGTTGTATTAATAATTTTAAAGAATTGTACACTTATGCAAATGGTTAAAACGTGTAAAAAAAATAAGAATAAATGTAGTCTACAACAATTCTACATAACCCTCCCATTAGAATACGCTCATAAGGCAACAATAGCTCAGTTGGTAGAGTCAGATCCATTGACCCACAGTGGTGCAATTCCAGCTCCGACAGATGAATGCTGTCGTTGTGTCCTTGGGCAAGACACTTAACAATCTCAAAACAGCTTTGACAGGGTAAATGAGAAGTGGAAACAACTATAACATTGTTAAAAGCTCTGAAAAGCTGATTTTGCAGAATAGGTCTGATTTAAAGCTACCCAACTTGTGTTTTTTTTCTCATAAAATAGTCAGTTCTATTCTCCCCCAGAAAGTGTATTGTAAAGGCAGAACCTATTGACCAAAAATAGACTGCTACACACATCTTCATCTAATTACAAAACATTTTATCTATTGCAATTGTGTAAGAAAGAGCCATGTGAGTCACTATATGACACTTTGGGGTGAGAGCTGATTGGGTGTGCAAGGGCGGTCCACCCTGCTTCACTTTTCTGTCTGAAAAAGCTGTTTTAAATCTGCGCTAGTGGCCAAAAAAATCATTGCACGTGAGTAATAGCAACTAAGGATAAGTTAGACATACTTAAATACCTCCTTCCTTCTTTCACAGTTTGAAAATCAGACAGCCATCTTTAATGCTCAGGTAAAGCAAGAAATAACAACACAGTTCGTTTTAAATCGTTGTTTGGGATAGTTTCGTTTTTCCAATCAACCTTGAAATCACCTCTTCTCTCAGGGCAAACTGCAGCCTCGTATATGCAGCCACACACATACACACACGCACACTGAGCGTCTCTGTATGACCATTACCTTTATTTACTCTATAGATTGTTGAGAGGAGCTGTTAGAGAGAATACCGGGGGAACAGGAGGAGGCCGATCAATATTACAGCCAGGAAATCAACAGGAGCAGACTGTGCACCTGTGCAGGCTTAAAGTCAATGTCCTTCAAAAACACTCACCTCAGATATCGATACTAAGGAGTAGACTCGATACTCAGTACCAATTCATAATACCACGATGATAATAAAAAACAATCTTTATAGATAGAATGCGATTTTAAACATTAAATGGTAGTACTTTCTTTTCTATTCCCATGTGGCCTTATATCTGTGTAATCCCTCAGTCGTCCAGGTAGGTTCCATAGTGGACCATGGGCGTATACTAGGCTATGTGTCTTATACTTGTTCTGATGCAGCTCAAGATCATTCTAAAGCTATTCAGGAAAGGTTCATTTCTGTCCTATGGATGAGTATCTAGTTTCGATACCAGTTTTAGCATCAGTTAGTATCTGATTTGTGGAGAGCGTGCATTGGTTGGTAATGGTCACACTGTATTTCAATGGGCTCTGGTTTACTATATAAGAGAAAGTATGAGCCGAATCCATTGCTGCCTTTAGTTTGCCTGGGATCCAGAACACACACTTCTTCAATACTTTACAAAGATGTGAGTCACCGGTGAATCTCCCTGAGTTCAGATGGGCGTGATTGACAGGTGGACTGGCCAATCATGGTCCATCCCAATCAAACCAAAAATAGCTGCTTACAAGGAAAAAAGAAACGGAAAAAATATCACAGGGGGTTGAAAAACATAGCGGATTTCTGCAACTCTGTTAATCTGAGGTGAGGGAAATGTGATTTTATTTGTAAATCATAGGTGATCAGTGAGCTCCTTCATTTCACTGAAATAAGCAAATCTGATTGGACGATTATGTTTGGTGCTGGCTTGAGATGCGACGTAGGGAGTGAGGACCAGACTGACATCTCTCTGTATAAAAAAAGTACAGAGACATATCGTTCTGGATTTGTCAGGCAAGTCTTTTGTCACAATCCATCTTATTTTTCAAGTCTCTCCCTGACTTGGCTCCAAAGTACGTTTGTGTCATGTTCGTGTCGTACGAATCATCGCAGGAGAAGCATTTCAGTTTTAAGCAGCTAATATCTGAAACTTTCTTCCTCGACATGTGACAGGTCTGTGCTCCGGCAGTGTTCAAATCCAGGCTGGAATTGGTTCTGTTTAGCTGTGCTTATGACAGTCGATTAGTTTAATGTTATGTTGATTTTTAATTATATTTGATAGGCCTGTCATGATAATTACTATATCGACTTATCGTTCAATACATAACAGATGGAACAATCATTTTTGGGGGTCAGTATTTATCGTGGAACTTTTTCTTTGCATTAGGGGCAAATATCATTTTCTGTACTATGATGAGATTTGAGCTGTAGAGGATCGAATTATTAACTTCTATGACTGATTATGACTAAAGTGTTGCGTTCTGTTATTTATGGCAGCTCAATATTTAGATTTAGTTTTTTTGGGAATAATTTTTAGGTTTGGTTTCAGTATTATCGTTTATCACCTATACTCTACATCCACACAAAAGAAATTGATGGTTTTCAGATTTCAGATTCTGATGATGTCGTTCTTCCAAATGGGGGCAAGAGCCAGATTTCCCTTTGTCATGAAATATCTAAACGGTAAGCCTGTCATGATAACAAATTTTGAAGTTTGATATATTGCTGAAGAAAATATAGTATAGAAAGTAATTTAAGCCACTGACACAAAATCCCCAAAAGGAGATTTATCCCCCAAAAAACTATTCTAAATGCACAATATGGTTAAAAAACACTAACAATAGTAAATAAACAGCAGAATGAAACACTTTGGTAGTTAGTTTGTGTCTATAATGAGTCATAGAAGTGATTTATTCAACCCTCCACAGCTCAAATCTAATTGTAGAACAGGAAGCATAACAAAAAGTTCCCGACTAGTACTAAGAAGAACTATTGTCCCATCTGCCCTGTATTGAAGCATAAATCAATGGCCTACAGAATGTTGTGATGTCATCTGAAACCCAGCCATTCCTTTTGAAATGCTTTCACAAACAAGTACATAGTGAAATTGCCCTACTTTGTAATGCTAACTATCGTGAAGAGTGTTTACCCACTTATCCAAAGGTTGAGAGTTTGACCTCTATTCCCACCGGTGCATATTGTTGTTGTGTCCTTGGGCAAGACAGTTAGCTCACCTTACCTCTCGTGGTTGAGTACGCTGGTGTATGAATGCGGACGAATGGTTCATTGATGTTAAGAGCGTAGCATTCAAAAGAGCTTCCTCTCTCTTGCTCTCCATCAGTTTTTCATGTTGTTGTTTGGTGTTGTTATCCGCTCTTTAAAGGCACACTATGTAATTTTTCTCCATGGAGGCAAACGTCTGACAGCGACCAGTCAGATCTGTGGAGAGGCGACCCCACTCACAGTAAGAATGCATGGTTTTTGAGGCATTTCTTTAGCAATAAAAACATCTGTAAATGAACAAATGCAAAATAGAGAAGCTTAAAGCAGACCTATAGTGCTTGTGTCTGCGCTGTAGTTATAATCGCTGACACCCGTGGATCATTATGTTATAATGCAGATTACCGACACAACCGACTTAATAAAAAAAACAAGTCCGCGACTTCGCCGCAAACATTTGTACAAAAATGACTACGCGACGCTGCCGAATCCTACTCGTATCAGTGATTAAGAATATAAAATTGGAGAACAAAGTGCGTATGTCACATTGGGCGTGTACCGGTGGCGGTGAAAACGAGGATTGATCGGCAATATGGCAAATAAACGATTAAAGATTACTCAAACATGCACGAATCACCCCAGAAACAACTTGGAGAGAAATCAAGGGAAAACAACTATAACATGGTTAAAATTTCTGAAAAGTCCATTTTGCATTATAGATCTGCTTTAATGCCATACTAGTGAACATTCCAGGTGAAGCAATAGCATCGCCATGGTGAAAAGTTCCACAGTGCACCTTTAAACTGCTTGTGCGAATCATCATGTCAAAAAAGTCAAAAAAGATGAAACATAGCTGTATATTTCACAACTTTTTCCACATAGTTTGAAATGAGTGATCCAGAATTGTCCATGTCTGGCAGAGGAGGTGTAGAGAAGTGTTTATCTATGTTAAGAATCTGTTAGCCCGACTAGCACTAGTGTGTCAGCTGCCACTCACGATGGGGTAAACCAGGTTGTCAATGCTGCTGTCATGAGTGGCATGCAGACAGATTGGAATCATATTTGGAGCGGTTTATTTGCAGCGTGAATGGCATTGGGTTTGGCACCGCGATGGAGGTATCTGTAAAGTCTGAGCTGTTTTTGGGCTTCTTCACTTTCTTCCCCTTAACGACTGCTTTGACATCTCCCCATCTCGCTTCTTTCCAACTTTTTATAATGTCGTTACCTCAAAAGCTGTGAATAATCCTTTATTTTCTGGCCCTGACGCTTTCTGATCTCCAAACAGCTTCATACCCCAATCTATTCCGAATATCAAACATTTAAAGAGGCACCATGTAACTTTTCTTCTACCTGCTTGTCTCCATGGATATGTTATTGCTTTGCCTGAAATGGTCCACAGTATGGCGTTAAAGTTACCTCCTCTCCACAGATCTAAACTGCAACTTGGCCTTGTGGCATCATTTGTTTGTTGCCTTGGAGATAGAGAAGTGTAATGCCATATTGTGGAACATTCCACGCAAATAGTATCCATAGTAAAAGAAAAATTCAGTTCTGTTAACTGGACAAAAAGAAACTTATCTGACCAGAACTGAAGAAGCGACTTGGATGGACAGCCAAACGTCTTCACTCTAAAACGTTTTGTCCAATTGGCAGAATGGAGAGATAGAGATCGATCGATATATCTGTTCACCGATATATTGGGCCGATATTTACACTTTGTACCATATCAGCCTTAAATCTCCAGCAGAGGGCGATATTTAGTTTGGCTGACCAGCTACCTCCATATGCATAAAGCATATATGCATAAAGCTTTATTTAAACACTTTAGTCCAGAGAGGCTGTCGTAAAAATTTTAGTACACTGCTAAAACAAGGCCATGGATGGGTTTGTACTGAATTCAAATTGGATCATTTGGGTAAAATTACCAAAATCTGCCCTATGTATCGGCCCAGAAATACTGATAGAACTCCTCAGCCATCGATTTCTCTGGATCTTAAACAATTGGTATCAGCCACGAAAAAACTCATATCAGTCCATCTCTACTATGGATCATACCTGGACAACTGAGAGATTACGCAGACATTCCAGGCAAAGCAATAACATCACCATGGAGACAATCACACAATCACCAGAAAGGTTATATAGTGCGCCCATAAGAAGCAGTTTCAAATTGTAACCTATTTGTGTTGACTATAATGTTTTATAGTTGGCCCCTTACTTCACAAAGTATTCTAAAACTTTTTTTTGTCAGATAAAGTGTGCAAACTGCAATGCTGTTTCTGGGGGCGGACAAGATGGTCTTCAAAAGATGATAAAAAGATTTAAAAAATAACTGTGGCGTAGTGCTACCTTATTAAAGTTAAAATAAACTTCAAGAGTCTAAAGTCCAAAAAGTGAAAGCCAGTCTTGTTTTGTATGCTGCAGACAGTTGCCAAATGTTTAACCTTTTCAGAGGGAACAGCTAATTGGCAGATGTATTGGATGTTTTTTGCCTTCCTCTCTTTTCCTGTTGCTGTATTCAGAGCCTTGTGTTACCTCTGTGGGCTTATTACCGGACTATGCCACACTACATCTAATTAAATGGCAGCACAACAATTAGCATGTAAACAGTGTCCAGTTGGCCTCCTGTTGGTGGGAGCTGTAATTGCTTTGAAACTGAGAGTCGGGGAAGGCGCTAATGACAAAAGTTTCCTCTGTCAGAAAAACTGCTTGTAATGCTCCCTTCTTGTTAGCTTAGAGGCGTTTTTGGCATAACATTATGGACAGCATATATATATGTATATATGGTTTCATGCTGTAACCATCCTGTCACTTAACCCAAATCTCAATGTCTCTCAATAATTATTCATGATTATTCACACCATAACCAAACTGTTAGTCAAGTCAGTCAGACTTTTGAAATTGTGTCCATCTTCTTCTGCTTATCCGGGGCCGGGTCGCAGATGCAGCAGTCTAAGCAGGGACTCCTAGACGTCCCTCACCCCAGACACTTCCCAAGGCGTTCCCAGGTCAGCATATAGCCCCTCCAGTGTGTCCTGGGTCTTCTCCAGGGCCTCCTCCTGGTCGGACATGCCCATGACACCTCTCCGGGGAGGCGTCCAGGAGGCATGCGGAACAGATGCCCAAGCCACCTTAGCTGCCTCGTCTCCACGTGGAGGAGCAGCGACTCTACTCCGAGCTCCTCCCGGGTGACTGAGCTCCTCAATCTATCTCTAAGGGAGCGCCCAGCCACCCTGCAGAGGAAACTCATTTTGACCACTCGTATCCGCCTTGTCCTTTCGGTCATTACCCAACGCTCATGACCATAGGTGAGGGTAGGAACGTAGATTGACCAGTTTCATTTGCGTAATATGAAACCTTTAAATAATTTGACACAATATTAAAACAATATTTCTCTCTTTTCATACGACTACAATTTCACCATCTGCCAATTTATCCCCTCCAAGAATCAAAACCTTATTCAACCCAAAATCCAAACTTTTTGATAACCAAAATTATTCAGATAGTTAAATCAATGAAATGCAGTTGTCTGTTTGATGTGCAGCGCGTCACACCAGGGAGCTCTGTGAAGTGTGTGCCCAGGGGAAGGTGTCTGTCCCGTGGGTACGGCCCACTGCTCTCTCCCCTCTCTCCTCCTTGTCCCTGGGCACTGGGGGGGGCTTGAGGGGAGGGAACAAGGCCAAGACGTGACAGGGTCATCGGGATGGAACGGAGCAGTGGGAGAGGTGCCATGGTGCTCGGAACTGTCACCAAGCAGCCGGAAGTAGCACCTTACCCCTGCACTGCAAAAAATGAGTGACCAGCAGAGTTAGAATGACCAGAGTAAGAAGATTAATCTGGATTTGAGTAATTTTAAGAAGACTGGATTGCTTAAATAACCTAGATTAGTGGTTCCTAAGTGGTTTGTACCTGATTTCAAACCATGAGTCAAGAACAACTTTTAGACACAGGTCCAACTCCATTGACTCTGGCTCCAATTCACTTTCTATTGAAAAACTGTCGCCCTTCTCTCTGTTACTGCTACTGTCAAGCTCGTCATTTTGGTCTTAAAATTTTCGTATTAACCCGCTCTACATGATTATTATTACACTATTGTGTCTGTAAATCAAGATATGAACATTAATTAGGTGCGGGTGGGAAGGGGCATTACCTTCAACAGCCTCGCTCCGGTTTGGCTCTTTGGTTGCTATGATACTCGAGGTCGGAATTCCTAATATGGAACTCAGCTCCAAATTGGCCCCTATAACCACTAGCCTCGATGAGCTAGTGGTTATAGGGCTAGTGGTTATAGGGGCCACTAGCCCTATAACCACTAGGGCTAGTGGTTATAGGGGCCACTAGCCCTATAACCACTAGGGCTAGTGGTTATAGGGGCCACTAGCCCTATAACCACTAGGGCTAGTGGTTATAGGGGCCACTAGCCACTAGCTCATCGAGGCTAGTGGTTATAGGGGCCACTAGCCTCGATGAGCTTCATTTGCCTGGAGCCGAACGATGTGGATGACGTCACACTCTCTTAGTCCACCTCTTTACACAGTCTATGGAGTAAACCATTGCTTATGAAGTTCTTCAATTCAAACTTGTATTATTTGCGCAGTAGATGATGGGACGCTATCAGTTTTCCTATACTCAGGATGCATCATGTCCATGTCATTCCGTAAATTGCAAACTTATTTTAGCCTTTGAATCTGGCAACCCAAGCTTGGAGCTCATTCTACTTTCTAACAATGTACACTTAACTTTTTGAGACACAAGCTTCATATTTTAGGTCAAACAAGTGAAATAAGTGTCATAAATCTAATTCATGTAACTAAGACTATACTTATATAGGAGTTATTTTAATCTCTTTTGGATCGTTTTCGCACTGAACACACAAGATCCGCCCGCCCCTATATCCGAGTGTGGGCCATTCTTCACTGTCACCTTCTGTCACCACAGCACAGACTGGCAAAGACTGCGAAAGTGGCCAGCTTTGGTTTGGCAGAGCATAAACCAGAGAGAGGAGTGACAGCAGACACACAGACACTGAGACTAACGCTGACAGCACGGGAGAGGGGAGATGAATGGTGATGCATTCAATAACCATCAAAAGTTTAAGGAAAAAAGAACGTTTCTGAACCTGCACACGTTATGAGAAATGACTGCCTCTCAAAAGCAAAATGAATCATGTGTGTGATGTAGGAGTAAACTGTGTGCTACATGCGTTTATGCTATTCAAACAGTGTCTGCTGCATACACGTGTCAAATGTCAAACTTGATTTCGATACTAAGGAATAGACTTAATACCGATTCCGATACGTCTTTTTTTAGACAATAGAATGTGATTTTCAACCTTAAATGGTAGTACTTTCTTTTATATTCCCATGTGGCCTTATATCAGCTCAAGATCATTGTAAAGATATTCAAGAAACGTTCATTTCTATCCTGTGAATGTGACTTTTTTAGTATCGATACCTGCTCAAATGAGTATCTAGTTTCAATACTAGTTTGAGTATCAATTAGTATCTGATTTTCAGTACTTTTGACAATGCTATAGTCACATGCAAGTGGTATTTGGTTCCCCACTCTATACTTGGATTTCAGAATAATGAAAAATTAGGACTGTTGCCATAGTAATTTACAATATAAAGCAAAATAGGTCTTTTGAATGGTGAAGTCCTCAAAATGGCACCTGTAACATGAAGCTGAAACCCACTGATATATATACAGTATTGTTGCGAAACTGCATTTGAGCAATTGCATTTTACTATTTTATCTCATTATTGACAAAAGTACTTTTTATTGAGTTCATTCAGAAGTCACACTGCCAATGGCTAAAGTGGCACATTGTTAAACATGATGCCCTACCTGAAGTAACCACTGTCATATAGATTCAAATAAATGAATCTGTAGCTCTGTAGCTGGTAGAGTGTTTGTCCACTGACCCACAGGTTGGCAGTGCGATTCCAGCTCAAACAGATGAAGACACTTAACACACGTCACCTCCAGTGTCTGTATACACTGGTGTATGAATGTGTGTGTGAATGGGTGAGTGGTTCCTTGATGTAAAGTGCTTTGAGTGACTTAATGTACAGCACTATATAAAAATGTGACCGTTTACCATTTACCATGAGCCTCACAACTAGCACCCACTGCATTTAGTAGTTGAGTATTTCATGTAAAGTACTGCTACTGCTATTGCTACTACATAGAAATGCTGTTTGTATTTCCAACTTGCAAACTACAATAATTGATATGGCATTTATATTTTCCACTTAACAAGAACACACAGTTAGACAAGCATAATACCTGATTATGTTTAAGCCAGGAATCAATACTTGTGTGCTGCAACCAGACCCAATGACCATATACTACACCGGGAACTGGTACGTTTTCTGTTGACTAAAAGCAAGTGTGTGTGTGTGTGTGTATGCGTGTGTGTGTATGTATGGGTGTGTATGTATGTGTGTGTTTGTGTGTATGTGTGTGTATGAGCTGTCCAATTTGTGTTTTGTCCACATACAGCAGTCCAGGGGTCACGGCCGCTGGTCTGAGTAATGACTCCCCCTCTGGTGAGTCCTGGGCAGTGCTCCGTGGAACACTGCTCTTAATGGAGCCACAGCGGTTTCTGTGTTTGTGTTTGGGTGAGTGTGTGTGCACGTTTACCAAGTCATGTGGGGACTTCAGTCAACATGGCCAGTAATGTAAAGAGCCATGGTTTTGAGGTTAGAGTAAGGTACACTTTATGAACTTGATCTTTGGGTGGGGGTTGAATTTGACTCATCCTCCAGTTAGTGCCAGTGGGTGAACTGTCAGGAGCAGTGGACGACGGTATTGGAGAAACCAGGGACACTTCTCCAGATTTTTATCAGGGTTGGGCTTAGGAGTATCTGGAGGACAGTTATGTACGATGCACTTTTTGGTTTTTTTGGGGGGCGGGGTTGGATACCAATACTTGATACTGGTCTAACCTTATGGGTGAAGTGTTTCAAATGGGCAGAATACCTGACATGGGTGGATCAGTCCATATTACTGCTGGTGAAGGTTATTTAGTATTGATATTTGCAACAATATAGATACCCAAAATTTGAATGAGTCCTTATGAATATATTGAAATTTGTTACTGATACTCCCATCTTTACTGGAGCATGATTCTTCTATGGCTGAATACACCACCCATACACAGGCAGAACATGCAAACTCCACCCCCCACACAGTCCAGGAATCAAACTAGGAACCTTCTTAGTGTGAGATGACAGTGCTTAGCTTACCAGAGGTCTTAGGATAGGATTTTGTGCATAAAAAAGTAATCTAGTTTTGCAATTTCGCCCTCAGAAACGAATTCAAGTCTATGTAATGTCCCCGCAAAACCCATAAAACCAACATGTATGTGCGTGCATGCTGACTTGACTAGGGCTGAAATGGAGCTGGCTGAAAATATAGTGAGCCATTTGAGTGCGGCTGTGACATAGCCCAGCAGTGACTAATGTGGCCCAGGGCTCTCACTGTAGGGGCCTGTATACTGTGTGATGATGCATGGTTACTATGGTAATTGGGGCTTTCAGAGGATGCGGAGGTCTGGTAAAGTCCAGTCATTTTCCATAGGGAGACAGTAAAACGTGTGTAGCTGAGAGAGAATATGGCTCAAAACAGGACATACACTATCAGTCAAAAATTAGGACGCACCCTCTCATTCAGTGTGTTTTTTTCTTTATTTTTGACTACTTTTTACATTTAATACACACACAGAAGACATCAAATATATGAAGTAAGATATGTGTAATTAAGTAGTAAAGAAAAAACTGAAATAACTCTGAATATTTTGTCGACAAAATAAAGGGTGGCTACACTCGACAACCAAAGTGATTTCCAATAAAATCAACACAATGTAAGAACATTAAAAACATTAAACAATGAAATAAAAACAAATTGTACAAAGTGTCACTGCATTACTAAGTGTTAAAAGCCAGTCTGAATAAGTTTTGAGCCTGGATTTAAACAGGCCGAAGTCTGTGATAATGGCAAATCAGGGGGCAGTTTGTTTGCCCCA
>JACM01051740.1:0-21523 GCA_000787095.1 Periophthalmodon schlosseri | reverse complement strand
TGAACCTATGATGAAAATTACAGGCCCAATTGGTCCTGCACAGTTGGTGGCTGACTAAATACTTTTTTGCCCCACTGTATATATAGTTAAATAGAATTACATAGAGTTAAATAGTTATATAAGTTAAACAGTTGTACAGAATTAAATGGCATTATATAGGCCCCCCCTCTGTCTGAGATTTTGATCATCTACTAGAATGTGACCCAACCAAAAGAATGAACAGCCATTATTATATCAAATCTCGTACACAGGCTTAAAGTTTTTATTTATTTATTACAAAACAGTGTTTTTACACATTTATAATTTACAAAAAGCATAAAAAGTTCAAAACTCTAAAAAATATCATAATTTTATAGCATAAAAACTGGAGTGCTGAAGTTTCACATAAAAGTTCACTACAAAATAAAAATAATTTACAAAATACAAAATGAGAGGGTTTGATTCCAGTGTCAAAGGATCCAGAGCCTGGATTCCTTTTTTCCCAGAGCCTGTCCCTTTTTAAACGTTTGTAAACTGAAAAAAAAAGTCTAAATCTGCTGCTAAAACTTTAGCTTTTAGTTGAGAATTTGAGGTAAGGTTTTGAATGTGTGTCCATCCATTTTGAGCTGATCCCTTTTGGAGTGCATTCTGGGAAAAAACAAAAACTTTGTTATAATCACCTTTAAATACATTGAAAATCAAAATTTCTATATCTATCCCCTTGGAGACAGCACTGACGCAGCTAGGCCAAGTTACAGGTCAGATCTGTGGAGAGGGGTGACACCACAGACAGTAAGAATACATGTCATTTCTTTTCAAGGTATTTATTTAGTAATTAAAACACCTGTACTTGAATAAATACAAGATAGATAAGTTTAATGCCATATTGTGAAACATTCCAGGCAAAACAATCACATCTCCTAACTTATAAAACTTAAAAAAAAATCAAATACATATATATTTTTTTAAATGTATAAATGACCAAAAACATAATTAAAATTAAAGATTTGCTGAATTAAATGCTGCCCCCTACAGGCCAGAGGAATAAGAGCACTCTAGTTTTCCTCTAGAGATGATTTTAAGACAAAAATCATCAAATTTGTTGGAAAAATTAGTATATTCACTGATATTATTTAGAGTAAATCTCCTAATATGTCATTAATTCCCCAGGAGGTTCAAACAAAGCCAGTGTTTATTTATTTTTGTTGATTTGTTTATTTGTTTGTTCACCTGTATATTTCAGTGCAGAAGCTGCTCCCTCATGCGGGCGGCCATCTTGTCTCTCTTCTCACAGATGCGGCTCAGATCTCTCACTTCTTTGGCCAAAGCGCTGCTCCACAAAGACAGCACCGACTCCTCCTCTGACACACACACACACACACACACCACACACACACACACACACACACACACACACACACCCACACACACACACACACACACACACCCCCCCACAAAAACACACACACACACACACACACACACACACACACACACACACACACACACACACAGGATTTTAGCCAGAAATGTATTATAATGTATCTGTTTTCTAAAGGTATGCAATTGTCTTTAATATGAGCCTAAGAAACAGCTGTAACTGAATCAAACAAATTGTAAAAATCTGCGTTAAATGCACTCACCAAACTGAGTCTTGTCCTGAGGACGTTTTCGACCCAAAACCAGCACCATGTTTTTCCAGTTTGGTAAATCTGAAAAGTTTGATTTATATTAATGTTTGTTCATGTTTTTTTACTAAAAGTAAAGGAACTGTGCCAGATTTTAAAACAAAATGCAGAAAACAGAACTAGTCCAAAGTTATTCCTCACTTACCTTATGCATTCAGAACATCCTAATTATTCACCACAATGAGTTTATGAGCAGTTTTCACAACTTTCAGAGACCAGAGTTTTGCTGTGACAGTAATGCTAAGAACAACTAGTGTGATAGCAATGCACTTCCTGATTATTGGACAATAAAACGTGTGTGTGTTTTAATTTAGTGCTATTAGTCTGGATTTGATTATGATTTAGTCCTGTTTTATGTTTAGTTTTATTTTGCATAATATCCCTCCTGTCTTAGACCTTGCTTAGACCTGGTTCAGTTCTGGTTTAGTCCTAGTGCAGACCTGGTTAGGTACTGGTCAGGGTCTTGTAGTGCTTAAATACTTTGAAATAGGGATGTGTTATTATCTTGTATTCCCCAGCTCTACTTTGGACCTGATACATGGGTCATTATTTTTCCTTAGTATTTCTATCCAGTTTGTAAATTTTCTGCAATAATTCCACCATAATAATCTTTGTGTTTCCTCACCGCTGCTGGAGGGGAGGATGCAGCGTACAGACTGACACTGTGGCCCCAGAACCTGCAGAGCCTGGTTCTTACTGAGCTCCACCAGGATCACGTGACCTCCTCTGGTCCCGACCCACAAACAGATCCCAGACTGGACCAGGAGAGACTTCACCTGAGCCCAGGAGGGGGCGCTGTCCGAGGGCTGTTCCTGGTGTGAGGGCCTCCCCCGAGAGCTGCTCTGTCTGAGGAGAGAGAGAGAGAGAGAGGGAAGGGGAGACAGAGAGAGAGAGAGAGAGGGAGAGAGAGAGAGAGAAGGGGGGTGAGAGAGAGAGAGGGGGGCAGAGAGAGAGAGGTGAGAGAGAGGGAGAGAGAGGGGGCAGAGAGAGAGAGAGGTCAGAGTGAGGTGAGAGAGAGGGAGAGAGAGAGAGAGAAGGGGGGTGAGAGAGAGAGAGGGGGGCAGAGAGAGAGAGGTGAGAGAGAGGGAGGGAGAGAGGGACAGAGATAGAGAGAGGTCAGAGTGAGGACAGAGAAAGGGAGAGAGAAGGGGCAGGGAGGTGAGAGAGAGGGAGGAAGAGAGAGAGAAAGAGGGTGGGGGACATAGAGAAAGAGAAGGGGGGAGAAGGGGGCGAGAAAGGGAGAGCGAGATCAGAGAGAGGGAGAGAGCGAGGTCAGGGGAGGTGTGAGTGAGAGAGAGTGAGAAAGAGAGGAGGAAAGGGGAGAGAGAGGTGAGAGAGAGAGGGACAGAGAGAGAGAGAAAGAGAGGGAGAGAGAGAGGTCAGATAAAGGTGAGAGAGAGAAAGAGAGGGGAAAAGAGAGAGAGAAGAGGGGGGAGAGAGAGAGGGTGGGGGGGTGAATAGGTATAAAGAGTGTACATAAATGAACTATCTGTGTCCCAAATATAAATGCTGTGTTTATTTTACGTCCAGAACTCGGACCTCGGGTAAATAAAGTGCTCAAACTATGAGGATTCTACAATGTGCTGAGGTTACATGAACACAACCTACTCATGGGTTTCAGTTTCCTGTTTATAGGTGATGGCGCCTATACCTTTGAGGACTCTTTGAGGACTCTTGACCATTCAAAAGCCAATGTTCAGACAAAGACCAGAGCTAGTGCATTTTATTTACCTGATGATTTGAGCACAGTCGATGCAGTCGACCATCCTCTCGGAGCGTCTGTCCCAAACCTCTACTGAGCACGCTCCAACTTTACTCACATAAACCAGTTTGTCCACTGCCAACCGCGAGATAGAGGCCTCAGAGCTCAACGCACGAGACCTGGGACAGAGGAGACAGCAGTATGTTAGGACGAATCTACTCAAATACTGACCCTCCCATCCAAAGACTGCAGGCTGCGACAGAAAAGGGAGATAATCAGGACATATCGGGGCCCTACTCATTATGAACTAATGATCTGTAGCTTATGTTCTGATTTTTGTCACTTCTGGTAAAGAGACTGACCCCTATAACCACAGACTGTATAAAGAAGTGGACTAAGTGAGTGTTGCGTCACCCATAGCGTTTGGCTCCAGTCAAATGAAGCTCATCGTGGCTAGCAGTTATAGCGGAGAATTTGTAGCCGAGTTCCATATCTGGGCTCATAGCAACCAAAGAACCAATCCGGATTGAGGCCGCCCGCACCACTGGTTTAGCAGGAAGCAGTTAGCGGGAGCGATCTCGGGGAAAGAAGGCGCCTGATTTGTCTGTCATTAATGTTCATATTTTGATTTACAAACAAAATTGTAAAATAAAAATAGTATCACATAGAACAGGTTAATACCAACATTTAAGACCAAAATGACGAGTCTGACAGCAGCAGAGAGAGGGGCCACAGTTACAGAGAGAGGGGCCACAGTTATTCAACAGAAAGTGAATTGGATCCACAGGCAATGGAGCCTAAAGTGCGCACCTGCTCATTTCCTATTTGGAACACGGTGGCTAACAGGTTAGCCATGTCCATTTATAAATACAGTCTGTGCTTGAGGCCAAAGACTAGAGACTGACTTGAGACACTGTTAATTACAATGTTTCAGCAGTCTATACCTCATCAGTGATACAAAACTAACACCACCACAACTTAACAGACAGCCTGATACTCACTCACAATTATGGAATACAATTGTTACCTTTTTAATGTGTTAATGATCTTTATATTTTTCTAATCATTGCCCATGTGTTTTAACTCACAAAACACTGGTGCAAAGTGAATTATGTGCAATACTACGGTTACACTGGGGTCTAACTGTGAATGTATTTATTCACTGATGTGATTGGTTGGTTACTCTTAAGGGGGCAGTCCTTTAACTTATATAAGGGGAGCGGAAGGGTCTGTCCTCATACCTGAGGAAGGTCACAGGGGCCGAAACATATTAATAAAAGTGAACCAAGAGTGAGACAGTGTGCGGGAGTCTTTTAAAACCTTTGTGAGACAGTGTGCGGGAGTCTTTTTAAAACCTTTCAGTCAAGTGCCTCTCCTCCGGCGCACCTGTCGCCCCGTCAGGTGTGCAGAGTCTACACAGAGACGACCACAGACTGTATACACAGACTGGTACTCACTGTAGTGTGGGGCTGGGTCTGGTATCGATACTTTTGCACACGTCGTATTCTGCTGTAAACGTGAGGATCCTGGAGCCACAGCCGCCCCACAGCGCCCCCCGGCTGTCCACAGAGAGACTGCACTGTCCCAGGCCCAGCACTGGAGTGTTTATAGTGCCCAAGCACAGGGTCTTCACCATCTCACCGTTCTCCTCCTGACACAAGAACAACAAGAACGCTAGAAATATGAACTGGTTTAAATTACACAGTACTGATAAAACTAAGACAACTTTATACCTGCGCGAAATATATTTTATTTGGTTTAAAAAGTGGTTTGCGGTTTTAGTCCTGGTTTAGTCAGATTTTAGTCCTGGTTTAGTCCTGGTTTACTCTAGTGTCATAAAGGTAAAATGTTTTGTTTTCCACTGAAACTCATGGATGGTATTGTGTCTCAGGGCTCTTTGGCTCAGTGAAATCAGACACCTGTGCCAATGAGCTTTCCAGGTAAGTCCAATTAAAGGAAAAACTACTTAAGAAGGACGTTCCACATTATTAAGCAGAAGACCATTTTCAAGCAATATGGGACAGAAAAAGGATCTCTGTAGTGCCGAAAAGTGTGAAATAGTTGACAACCTTGGACAAGGTATAAAAACCTTAGATATTTCATGAAAACTTAAGCGTGATCATTGTACTATTAAGAGATTTGTAGCTGATTCAGAGCACACATGGATTCACGCAGATAAAGGCAGAATGAGGAAGGTTTCTGCCAGACAAATACATCGGATTAAGATGTAATTTGAAGCTGCTGGTGCCTCTGGAGTCCCGTGAACATCAAGGTGTAGGATCCTCCAGAGGCTTGCAGTTATGCTTAAACCTTCTATTCATCCACCCTTAACCAATGCTCACAAGCAGAAATGGCTTCAGTGGGCCCAGAAATACATGAAGACTAATTTTCAAACAGTCTTGTTCACTGATGAGTGCGACGTCAGCAAGGACGCGGCGGAGTCATGTTTTGGGCCAGAATCATGGGGAGAGAGCTGGTCGGCCCCTTTAGGGTCCCTGAAGGTGTGAAAATGACCTCTGTAAAGTATGTGGAGTTTCTGACTGACCATGTTCTCCATGGTACAAAAAAAAGAACCGTGCTTTCCATAGCAAAATTATCTTCATGCGTGACAATGCACCATCAAGGAACACCTCTGCATCATTGGCTGCTATGGGCATAAAAGAAGAAAAACTCATGGTGTGGCCCCCATCCTCCCCTGACCTCAACCCTATTGAGAACCTTTGGAGCATCCTCAAGCGAAAGATCTATGACAACAATAACATGGTTTGAAACTCTGTTGTGTATAATAATTTGGAACAGTGCAGTGTAAGTTTTTATTTTAAAAAAATACTGTTATCATGTTATCAGGAGGTTTGTTCAATAACATTCAAATTATACTCAAAAGGCTGATGAGTTGAAAATTATGATGACTGTCATTTATAATGACAAATTGGAAAAATCAGAGAAAAATATAATTTGCATAATAATTTGGAACGCAGTGTAATCCCACTATGATTTATACTCACCTGGAGAACTGAGTCTTCATAAACAGTGAGAGTGCCATCTGCTGTCCCCACCAGCAAATAGCTCCTCCTCTGCCTGAAAACGACATTACGTGTGTTTAAATGGGACTTTTTGAGCTTTCAACCATGTTATAATGTTGTTCCCTCATCAAAAATATGCCTGAAGAGGTTTTTAGACATCATCCATGCATGTTTGAGTAATCTAGAGATCTCTCTTGAGCCCTATTCAAACCCTTCTTACGGTTATCTGTAAGATTCTGTGCAAGGCTCCGCCCACAAGCCTACGTCACCCATGCTCATGACGCGCTGATTGCACGGGGAGGACAGGGAGGGTGGACTCAGAGAATCAAAATGAAAGTGAAACTCATTAAAAATGTTAATCTGTTGTTTTGGGGTGAATTTATATTTTACTTTTAATAGCATTTTCTAAACAATAAAAGGAAACATGGTGATAAATATGTTATGTGTTACAGTTAATACCCCATATACGTAAAATACCCCCTCTTTAATACCCCATAGTAGTAAAATACCCCCTCTTTAAACATGTTTCTTACGTGCGTTTGGGCTGCAGGTGGAAGTACAGGGAGGTGACGGCGTCAGACACTCTCTGTAGGTGGTGCCTCTGGGTCCAGTCCTGAGTGTTCTGAACAAACAGGGACCCGGACTGAGTACCACCCACCAGCCAATCACAGCCCTCCTCCTGTGGACTCGGCACCAGAACCAGGCACAACACCGGACTGGAGTCTAGCACCTGATGGAGAGAAGAGAGAGAGGGAGAAGAGAGAGGAGGAGAGAGAGGGGCGAAGAGAGACAGGAGAGAGGAGAGAGAGAAGAGAGAGAGAGAGAGACGGCGAGAGGAGAGAGAGACAGCGAGAGGAGAGGGGAGAGAGAGAGAGGGTGAGAGGAGAGAGAGAGAGACGGTAAGAGGAGAGAGGGCGAGAGAAGAGGGGAGAGAGAGAGAGGGCGAGAGGAGAGGAGGGAGAGGAGAAAGGAGAAAGAAAGAGGGAGAGAGAAGGAAGAGAGGAGAGGAGGGAGATAGGAGGGAGAGAAGAGCGAGACAGATAAGAGGAGGGAGAGAGAAGCGGAGGGAGATAGGAGAGGAAGGAGAGAGGAGAGAGAGAGGAGAAGAGGGAGATAGGAGAGAGAGAGGAGAGGAGGGAGAGAGGAGAGGAGGGAGACAGGAGAGAGAGAGAGTATCCCTCATTATAACTAGGGCCATAGAGGTATTTTCTATGCACATAAAATATTTTAAGTTCAGTTAAATCAAATACCAGGATAAAAGTTTCCAAAGTACGAATAATGAATAATACAGAATCGTTTCAAAGTTTGTGTTAGAGCACTCGTCCGTCAACTTTTCACACTTGAAGGTTGTGTCCTTGGGCAAGACACATGACCCACATGTGGAGTGAATGAATCTCACCTGAGTCTGGACGCTGCCAGTTTCCAGATTCACTGCACTGATGTTTCCCAGTCGTTTGGAGCTGCTTCCGCCTCCAAGCCATGCCACTGGAGTAGAACCACCAACTGGAGCAGAGACTGGACCACAACCAGAACCAGAACCAGAACCAGGACCAGAGACCAGACTAGAATCAGGACCAGAGACTGGACAAGGACCAGAGCTGAGCACCAGACACTCTGCATTTAAAGGCAGCACCAGCTCGTTGAGCAGACACAGCATGTCTCCACAGTTCAGACGATCAAAAACCTGAAATAAAAACAAAACGTGAGAGACATTTACACAGACTTACTGTACTTTTGGTGCCCTGGTGTTTGGCTGAAGATGATTTCAAACACTGATTTAGGGACAGGTAAACCTCACCTGTGTAAGGGACTCACCTGAGCAGAGGAGGGTCGATCATTGGGGTTTTCTCTGAGACAGTCCTTCATCAAATCCTGGAACCGGGGCCAAGGACTCAGACTGTAGTGCTTCACCGGGTCTGAAAGAAGAGAATGCACAGTCATAAAGGAGCTGTACCGGATTTTTACTGAATTAAAAATGTGTCAAACAGAACTAGTTCCTTTTAACTCTATAATTCATATTTATTTCTAGGGCTGTAGTAAAGACATGTGCTGTCTTCCGTATCTCTGTGTATTTGACCCAAACTGCACTCACAGGACTACACCTGCAGGGGGAGCTCATGCAAAAACTACTATTTATGCAGAAAAAAGTACTAGGAAACAATGTATTTATATAAAGACTAAACTTTAAATTTATGAATCGTGAGTTTAATCTCACTTTTTACAGATAAATACCAAAAAATACCAAATTTTCAGCTCCCTTCCTCACCTCTCCTTTCTGCTGTTGTACCATAGAAATCCTTATCATATAAATAGAAGGATTACTTGTCTGGTACACATTTTGATCTGTTTGTGTCTCTCTGGTGTGTACTTATATTTGATTTGTGTGTACTTATATTTGATTTGTGTGTACCTGGTAGCTTCCCGCGCACGGCTGCTTCGTCGAACTCGCTGGGGAACTTGACTCCTTCAGTGATCCTCTCTCCACAAGTGAACAGGTCGAACATGAGCAGCCCGAAAGAAAAGACGTCTGCTTTGAAGTCATAGGTCAGTCCTCCACGAGCCACCTCAGGAGCACGAAAACCTACAGAGTAAAAGTCGTCTTAGTCAGGAATACCTTAGCTGGTGACCTGTTGTGCATGTTTTGGTTTGATGGAGGAAACTGGACACAGGGAGAACAAGCAAACTCCACACAGACAGGCCTGGGAATTGAACCTGGAACCTTCTTGCTGTGAGGTGCGAGTACTAGCTACTTAGCTACAGTATTTGTCACCTGTCTGTCTCCACACCTGAAGTGCCCACAGAGCTGCACCTGTCTGTGTCTCACCTGTGTGTGTCTCACCTGTCTGTGTGACCTGTTTATAAACTCACCTAGTGTCCCCTCACCACTGCACCTGTGTCATGTGTCTGTGCCTCACCTGTCTGCGTCTCACCTGTTTGCGTCTCACCTGTCTGCGTCTCACCTGTCTGTGTCTGTTTATAAACTCACCTGGTGTCCCCTCACCACTGCGTACTCCCATGCTGCAGCAGTACTGTGCGATGCCGTAGTCTGTGATCTTGGCAATGGTTTCAGAGTCTGTCCTCAGGTTAAACAAGAGAACGTTATGAGGCTTCAGGTCCCTGTAGATGATCATGGACGAGTGGAGGTACCTGTAAATACACAACTTATTTAGAGTCCAAGAGTCCGATTTAACTTCATGTGGAAGAGTTCTCTCCCCTTTAGTCCTCCAGGCCCCGCCCCTCCTCCCCACTGACTCTCCCCTTTAGTCCTCCAGATCTCCTCCCCCCTCACTCTCCCCTTTAGTCCTCCAGGCCCTGCCCCTCTTCCCCCCACATTCTCCCCTTTAGTCCTCCAAGTACTGCTCTATTTGAAATGTGGTTGTAGGCGGAGCTTATGTGTTTAGTCCCACTTTAACTTAAAAATGTCAGATATAGTCAGTGTTACCTGAGTCCGTCTGCCACCTGCAGGCCGATGCGGTGTTGCAGTTTCCGGCTCAGACTGGACTCGTGCTCAAACAGAGCGTCCAGAGACCCGCGCAGAGCCAGCTCCATCACCAGCACCTGAGGGCAGCAGCTGGCCCCCAACAGACCCACCAAACTGGGGTGTCGCAGCCGCCCGAGCACCGCCAACTCCTGGAGGCAACACAATACAGGGCATCAGATACAGAGCAACTATGGCTAAAACTCAAAATAATTTTTTGGTCTGGTGTTACCTGTCGGAGGAGTCTGTAGACGTACAGCTCAGATGCGTGTTTGTTAAAAATCTTCACTGCAACTTCTTCATTCCTGTACATCCCTCTATAAACTGTACCAAAGCCCCCATCACCTGGAACATAATAAACATACAGGGGAGAGGGTCAGAGGAGAAGGACAGAGTCAGAGGAGCAGAGGAGAGGGTCAGAAGAGCAGAGGAGCAGAGGAGAGGGTCAGAGGAGCAGAGGAGAGGGTCAGAGGGTCAGAGAAGCAGAGGAGTGGGTCAGAGAAGCAAAGGATGAGGAGGAGAGGATCAGAGGAGCAGAGGATGCAGAGGAGAGGGTCAGAGGAGCAGAGGATGAGCAGATGGAGCAGAGGATGCAGAGGAGTCTTACCCAAACGATTCTCCACAGACATAACCACCTCCAGCTCCTCACTGTCCAGTATTGTGGCTGCTGATTGGTCACTCAGAACTAGGTCAGGAGCGATTTGAGAGAGAGGCAAAGTGCATCGTGGGTCCTCCTGGTTCACCATCAAGAAATCTGAAAATAAGACGAATATTTAAATAATTTAAATCAAAATGGGTAAAAATAGAAATATAAGAATGGAACAGGAAGAGAATCAGTACTGAACCAGACACTAAGAAACAAATTAGAGCTACAAGGCTGAGACGAGGACAAATCCAGCTCTAAACCAAAAACTAAACTACAACTTGAATAAAACGAATGCATTCATTTAGGTAATATAAATGCCCTCCCTGTGTGCCCGATGCCCTCCCTGTGTCTCCATGGGGTCTTATTCTGTGTAAAAGCTGCTAACCCTGTAGTTTAGACCTCTACAAACATGTTCTGAAATGTCCCTGTGTGTCAGATGCCCTCCCAGTGTCACCATTCAAACTTTCTGTTGGTAAAAAATAAATTGTGTTAAGACCATGTACAAACCCATGGACCTGGACGACTGAGGGATTACACAGATATAAGGCCACATGGGATTAAAAAGAAAGTATGTACAAACCCATGGACCTGGACGACTGAGGGATTACACAGATATAAGGCCACATGGGATTATAAAAGAAAGTACTACCATTTAATGTGGAAAATCACATTCTATTGTCTAAAGAAAGTGTGTTTTTATTATCATCGTAGTATCGGAATCGGGATTGAGTATCAAGTCTATTCCTTAGTATCAAAATAGGGTTTGAAATGTCAGTATCATGACTACACTAGTATAAGTACATGTATGCAGTGTATTTGTGGTACCGTTGTCGAAGTATTTGAACAGATCTTCCAGGAGGACCCTCTTAAACTCCTGGTCGTCCTCGTAGCTGTACAGAGCCCACTTCTTCACCAGCGCCTCTCCACTGCCGTGCATGTCTGTGTTTAATAACCCCGGAAACCACTCCTCCAACAGAGAGTCTATGTGATCCACCACCTGCCCCAGCAGCACGCGGCCTGAAGGGGGCAGCACAGAGAGCACTCACATCAATCAGCTGTGCTTTATAGAGGGTTTTCCATATAAGTTTGGACATTTTGGACAATTTTGTATTGCATGTGTTTTAATTTTGTATGTATTTTTATAGTATTTAGTGATTTTAACTCATATCTTAACTCTCACATAAAAAGAGGTCCATTGACTTCCTACTGAAAACTGCAGATTTGATTAAAAGTGCTTTTAGTTTTTAAAAATGGCCAGTGGCAGTTTAAACAAGGCTAAAACAATAGCTGGCTAGGGCCATAGACTGTAAAAGAAGTGGGACTAAGTGAGTGTGACGTCACCCACAGCGAGTGTTCGGCTCCAGTCAAATGAAGCTCATCGAGGCTAGAGCAGTTATAGGGGCGAATATCATGGCAACCAAAGAGCTAATCTGGAGCAAGGCCCACCTGCACCACTGGTTTAACAGGGAGCGGGTGCTTAGCAATGCTGTCAATCAAACCTGTTGCTAACGCTAGCAGGAGCGACCTCGGGAAAGTAGGCACCTGATTTGTCTGTTATTAATGTTCATATCTTGATTTACGGACAAAATGCTGAAATCAAAACACCAGGATCATGTAGAGCAGGTTAATATGAACATTTAAGACCAAAATGACGAGGCTCACTGCAGCAGTTGGAGCTTGGAAGGCGGAGGCTACCAGGTTAGCTATGTCCATTTATATATACAGTCTATGGCTAGGGGTGGGCGATATACGAAAAAATTAATATCACAATTTTCTTGGAGCCAGACTGGAGCTTTGAATCACACTACATTGCAGTTGGTTAAACCCAAATGTCACTCACTCAGAGCATTGCTGAGGCTGACCAATGGGATGTGTGGGTGGGAAAAGTGTCTTTGTTCGCACATAGAGCTGCAGAAAAGTAGTGAATCACTTTGTGTGATTTGACAAAAATAGCAGGTTGTCCCAAGAATGAGACCATAATTTGATCAACATATTGCTCAGCTCAATTGCACCTACTTCAAAAGCTATTTCACCTACAGAAATGCCTATAGGAATGTAATGGGGTGGAAAAGGAGACCATAATACTGTTAGTGACCAGTGGGGGCGCTGTTGAGTACATCTGTTTACCTTTGTGCGTGGAGGGGACGGTGATCCTGACATAGCTGGAGGAGCTTTGGTCCAGAGACGCTGCCTCCACTAAACAGTAGGCCTCAGGAGACCAGCACAGATACAGTCCTCTCCTCCAGTAGATCCGGTTTGGACGAGAGCCTTTTTCTAAACACAACAACATTTACAATATAACAATATATGACTCTCCTCTGCTCCTCTGCATCCTCTGCCCCTCTCCTCTGCCCCTCTGCATCCTCGGCCCCTCTCCTCTGCTCCTCTGCATCCTCTGCCCCTCTTCTCTGCATCCTCTGTTTCATCTGACCCTCTCGTCTGCATCCTCTGCTCCATCTAACCTTCTCCTCTCCTCTTTGGTCTTCCTCTAGGCCTCCTGTTTCCCTCCTCTGTACCATATATTCTGTTTCATAAGAATTGTACCTCGTCCACTGAGCAGCAGAGAGGAGACTTCGAGGAGGCGGGTGATCAGTCTGGACCAGAAATCCATTGGAAAATACGGCATCTCGTACAAACGAACTATGACCTCAGAGTTCTCACTGTGAGGTAGGTCTATCATGGGACGATGCTTCGACAGACTGGGGACAGAAAAGACACAAATACTACAAAACAAGAATTATTGATGTAAATAAGAAGCAGAGGAGAGGGTCAGAGGGGAAGAGGATGCAGAGGAGAGGATGCAGAGAAGAGGATGCAGAGAAGAAGGTCAGAGGAGCAGAAGATGCAGAGGATGCAGACGAGAGGGTCAGAAGAGCAGAGGATGCAGAGAAGAGGGTCAGAAGATGCAGAAGAGAGAGTCAGAGGATACAGAGGAGAGGATCAGAGGAGCAGAGGATGGAGAGGGTCAGAGGGTTAGAGGATGTAGAGGAGAGCTCCACCTGCTGGGCACTAGGAGCTGGTCATCTCCAAAGGGCAGAGCGATGTGAAACTTCTCGAGGAGTTTGAAGAGCTGTGCACTGTGAGACTTTGGGAAACATTTGGTGTCAGACAGAAGCTTCTCCACCGTGTGGCGCTGCAGCACGCCTTTAGGATGCTCCCGGGACCCACAGCTCTTCACAGACAGCTTCTGAAGGAAACACAAAGATAAAGAGTACAGAATATGTCTACATTTGCAAACAGTGTGTTACCCCTGCAGAGGCCTGGTACCTGAGAGATGATGTTACAGATCCACTGGGGCTGGATGATGTACAGGTCCTGGAGCTGGAGAGCAGGGTCGTCAAAGTGCAGCAGAACTCCTGCAGAGAAAATAACAGTAAGAGTAGTCTGCTGAGGCTTAGTTTAAATCAGAGTAAACGCACTACTGTTCCATCTCTACCACTTTGGGTAAATCCTGACTCCTGCAGCTGAGGACGTGTGGAGCTGAGGTATCAAGAGTAAACAGCAGGACAAAGTGCAAACACCAGAGATAAACAGATCAACATAAAAACAGTGACTCTTATAACGAGTTAAGTCTACACAGTGTTACGGTGTGTTCAGACCGCGGCCTCAGGTTTATGTTCAAACTCTATACGGTACACATCTAGTTTCCAAGTCTAACCCAGGTCTAACCCAGGTCTAACCCAGGTCTAAACCAGGTCTAAACCAGGTTAAACCCAGGACTAAACCAGGTCTAACCCATGTCTAACTCAGGTCTAAACCAGAGTCTCGTCTCTGACCTGCTTCTGAGAGGAAGTGGATAGTGTGTGGCAGTTCGCTCTCCTCCAGCTGAAGTTGAGCCTCTTGGATGAACTGGACCAGGTCTCTGCGTCTCAGGATTGGGAAGTCAGGACAGACTCTGGTCCTCTCCTGAAAAACCCTCCTCTCCAGCTCCACATAAGAGTCTGGGACCAACTGCCCCAACACCGGCTGGCCCTGCATCTGAGGGACAGAGAGAGAGAGACTTTTAGATCTGATGGACAGAGAGAGAGAGACTTTTAGATCTGAGGGACAGAGAGACTTTGATGATTCTGATCAAACAAGATTGTGTTGGAATTGTCAAACTTTGATATGAACATATTTTAACTGAGCCATACGTGGGACTTCAGCCACAGAACAAGTTTGGATATTTCTTTCAAAAACAGTGCATCTCCATAGAATTATGTAGGCCTCACCCTCCATCTGAAATTATGACATGATGCGCTATTAGCATGCTAGTTGTTGTTAGGATTACTGTGATGGCAAAACTGGTCTCTGAAAGTTGTGAAAAGTGCTTATAAACTCATCATGGTGAATAATTAGGATGCTCTGAATGCATAAGGTAAGCGAGAAGTAACTTTGGACCACTGCAAACCGTTTAAAATAAACTTGTTTTGTTTTTCACGTTTTTAAGACGGTAAAAATCAGGTAGAGAGAATGTTTTAAAATGTTTTTACCGAGCCCCACATAAATCCCAGGTTCCTCAGTGTTACCTTGAAGTTGGTGGCCTCTCGGATGATGGCTTTCCTCAGTCGGCTCAGAGCGTCCGAGTCCTCACACGCACAGACCATGTGGTAGTCTCTGATGGAGGGGAAGGCCTGGTGGTGCAGGAGCTCCTCTCGGATCATAACCAGACTGGACTGGACCTGGTCTTCAGAGCTCAGGTCAGAGTGAGTCCCAACCAAGACCACAGGGGACAGAGGGGCCACGGCCTGAAAACAAGGATAAGAACGATAATGAAAGATTAAAGTAAGTCTAAAAATGGACTGAACCAGTTCTAACCCAAAACTAAACTAGGTCTAAGCCAGGACTAAACCAGGTCTAAACCAGAGCTAAACCAGGTCTAACCAAGGACTAAACCAAGTCTAAACCAGGACTAAACTAGGTCCAAGGCTGCGTTCACATCATACCACACCACCCAATTGTGTCTGAACTGGTAAAAACCCTGTAAGGAAAACCTGAACAAAACCATGTTTAACTCATGTCTTACCCAGGGCTAAACCAGATCTAAACCAGGTCTAAACCAGGTCTAAACCAGGTCTAAACCAGGTCTAAAGCAGGACTAAACCAGGACTAAACCAGGACTAAACCAGGTCTAAACCAGGACTAAACCAGAACTAAACCAGAACTAAACCAGGTCTTGATATACTTGTACAGTTTAGTGTTAGAGCTGTAGCGTGTTACCTTGATGTTGAAGAGCCAGGGTTTGAGTGCGTCCACCTGAGCAACGCCTTTGCTGAGGTCGTACACCACCAGGTACAGAGCTCTGGAGCTCATGAGGTGAGGGAGGGCTCCACTCAGCTCCTCTCCACCTGGACACAACATTTCACTATTCAATATCATCTGTGAGGGGCTTCAGGCCACTACAGCTGGTTCTTATTTCACTTGATTTTATAAGTTAAAGTGACTGTACCCAATCTTGAATTTAGCTCCAGTACAGGTATATTGTAAAGCACTCTTATAGTCAAAAAGCCAGTTCAATGCCATACTGTGAAACATCCCAGGAAACACCATAACACCTCCACCGAGCCAGACATTTGTTCGGTATAAATCTAGAGTTCACTTCGGTCCCACCAAGAGAAGTTTGTAGTTTGTTCTGACCTGAGAAGTCCCAGACGTTGAGCACGATCTTCTTCCTGTCTCGTTCACGAATGGTCCAATCACAGACCTCAATGCTGGCGTTCCGTTTGGCCGTGACCTGTGACCTTTTGGCCTTGGTGAGCTGTTGGATCAGACTGGTTTTACCGGAGCCTGAGTTTCCCACAACGATGAGCTTCATCCTGTAGTACGGCATGGCCTTCTTCAGTCTCTGCTGCAGGAACCTGCAAACATATAGTCCTGGGTTAGACTCACTTTAGACCTGCTCAAGATCTGGAGGTGGGTCCCACTGCTGCTGACAGGTTTTAACCCAATGAGCTTCATCCTGTAGTACGGCATGGCCTTCTTCAGTCTCTGCTGCAGGAACCTGCAAACATATAGTCCTGGGTTAGACTCACTTTAGACCTGCTCAAGATCTGGAGGTGGGTCCCACTGGTCAAATGCAGGTTTAACCCAGAGACACTGAAGGATGGGTCAAATAGAGGATTAACCCAGAGACACTGAAGGATGTGTCAAATGTAGAGGACTTTCGGGACTAAGCCAGAAATTTGTGAGTTTGAGCACACAACAGTGTAGCAGCTGTATTTATCTGAACCTCTCTGTCTTATACCTGATGATGTCTTTGGTTTTGGAGCCGATGAGCTTCAGGTCGAGCTGCAGTTGGAGTCCGTCCAGAGGGAGGTCCCACAGGCGCACCAGTTTACCCATCTCATCCGGAAACGAGCGCAGTCCAAGGTTCCTACTCACGTCCAGAGAGGTGAGGCCCTCCAGGAGCCCAATCTCCCCCGGCAACTGGACAAGAAGAATATATTTAATTTTAGAACATTTTTGTAGAGATCTAAATGACACTGTTAGCAGCTTTTACACAGAATAAGAGCCCACACACTGGGAGGGCATCTGACACACTGGGAGAGCGTCTGACACACCAGTCACACCAGTTTACCTGTGTGAGTTTGTTGTCGCTCAGGTGCAGTTTCTCGAGTCGGCTCCATCTGAACACGTCTGAGCTCAGGTCCAGAGACTTGATGCAGTTTTTACTGAACATGAGCTCACGGAGGTTTAAGGACGACCAGCGAGAAGGAGGAGGGAGGGAGAAGATACTGTTGTTACGCAAGTCCACTGAACGCAGGCTGCAGAGAGAGAGAGGGAGAGTTTGGTGATGGCTTATGGACTTAAAGAGGGGGTATTTTACTTCTATGGGGTATTATCTGCTAACACATAACATATTTAAATCACCATGTACCTTTTATTGTTTTGAAAATGCTATATTAATAAGTATCAGTTTTGTTTTTGACACTCTGAGTCCCCTCGCCCTTTGCTCTCTGCATTAAGTCACTCCCCCTTCAGAGCGCTATCACAACACAATCAGCTGCACCCCACTAATGAAACTACTGCACATCACATCAGGTTTGCCAAGTTGTAGTGTATTGTTTTGTATCATGTTTTTGTATATTTATGGAGAACTGTTGTGTGGGAGCATGGGTCCGAACAGGGCCTGGGAGAGATCGCTAGATTACTCAAACATGCATGAATGACATTTAAAATCACTTTTGATGAGGTTATAACATGGTAGAAAGCTCCAAAAAGTGAATTTTGCAGAATACCCCCTCGTTAAACAAGCATGAGTTAACGTTTTTGCTGAGGGGGCAATGTTATAACATGGTACAAAGCTCAAAAAAGAAAATTTTTATAAATTGTGATATGATAATACAAGAGAAATTTGAAAAAAAATGCCCTGGGGCAGACTGACAAAAGCAAGGCTCCATCCACCACCAACACCACATTCACACTAGGCAAGGGTGAAGTGAAGTGTCTTGCCTAAGGACACAACAACAGAACTTGGTCCAAGCGAGTTTCTTACTTTGGCAGTTGGAGGATGGCGTCTGGGACATGGCTGAAGTTGTTGTTTGCTAATTTCAGAGTAGTAAGTTTCAGAGGCAGGAAAATGAGGTCAGCTGAGAGAAGAGACAGGAAATACAGAACACATGGTTTATTTATACATTTATTCTGACGTGTAATCATCCAAGTCCCTGTGATGATAACCCATAAAAGTGCATTTGACAGGTTAGACTACATATTTGACTGAAACGTAGCTAGAAAAATTATACTCAAGACTTGCCTAGTTTTTCCTTAGTTTGACAATTTTGGTGGAGTTTATAATTTTACTTTCTGGTTGGACACAGCAGTAGATGTGACATATGTAGAGGTAATTCCACAACTGTTACCTAGCAACCGTAATGTAAACAAGAGAAGACAAAACTTGTCTAAATTACACAATAGTTATTATTAGACAAATAAAAACCTTTATTTAGTTAAATGAAAATTTAAACCGTCAGAAAAATGTCTTCCTTGTGTGTAAACTGTCTCTGTATTTTGGATGGAGTTTTCTGTGTTGATGACATAGGCAGAGTGATTCTGTTTGACAACTCAGTGCCACTTCCTGTGTTTTTGAACTATTCTTCACGCAATTTTTTCCGCAAACTGCCACTTAAAGCCGATGTACCTGATTTTTAAAAACATGAAAAACAGAACAAGTTCATTTTAAATACTTTGCAGTGGTCCAAAGTTACTCCTCACTTACCTTATGCATTCAGAACATCTTAATTATTCACCATGATGAATTTATAAGCACTTTTCACAACTCTCAAGGTAAAGCTAACAACAACTAGCATGCTAATGCGTAATTCCTGATTATCTGATAATAAATCGCTTTGTAATTAGATGCAGGCACTACACAGTGGACTTATTTTGACCTAAAGAGCTGTTTATACAATATATACAGGTACTACCCCACCAAACCAAGTCAAAATTAGAAAAACATGAAAACCTGTCTATGCAGTTTAACATTTTAAACATGTCTGGTTTGACTCACTCAGTTTGTTGGTGGAGGCGCTGAACACCTCCAGTTTGGGGCAGTCTCTCAGAAAGTCTCTGGACATTTCCTCCACATTGTTTTTACTGACGTCCAGGAGTTTGAGCTCAGGTAAAGAGAGAGGAGTGGAGAGAGAGACGATACTGTTCCTACAGACAAAAAAACATATGTAATTAACAGGGCTGCAAGATTAATCAAATTGAAATTACAATTTGAGTGGGCGCTATTAGCAAATTGAAAAGACTGCAGTTTCTGAAGTAACATAATTTCCTCTACAAACAACAAAAGCTCAAAATTCTGTAATTTAGATCTGTACAAACATGTTCTGTAATGTCCCTGTGTCAGATGCCCTTCCTGTGTTTCCATGAGGTCTTATGCCACATAAAAACTGCTATCTGTATAAACATGTACTGTAGTTTTGGATTTTGTCACAAATTTGATGTGGTGTGTGCAGTTACTCTCATCCTCTATACCTGTGTATGGGTGTTAGAGTAATTGTACAATTTTTATCATTTATATTCATTTATGCTTGCTGTTATGAAATGCTTTTAATCATGTGTTTTGAGTCACAGGGTGTCGGTGACATAGATTACAGAGCTACAAGGCTACTACTACAAAGATAAAGGAGGATATGACGCAAAGGCTACTACTACAAAGATAAAGGAGGAGTATGACGCAACTCCAACGACCTGTGAAAGAATATGTTTTTGTGTTTATCTCACAGTCTAGACAGCTCGGCGTAGTGCCTTATATTTCCACTGTTGCCATATGTTTCCCCCCTCCCTTTAAGCAACAGTGGTGCATTGTAACTAGGGCCCTGAACAATCAATAAAAAGCAAGCGAGAGCGGCTGAGAACTCAGAGCGCACAGAGTGGACTGTACTCGGTGACGTACTGGGGCTTCCTCTCTGTCCGTTCTCCTCATGAGTAAAACGTACTGATCTCTCTTGTCTTCCTTTCCTTATTATAGTAGCTGTTGGGTCCACCAGCACCCATCAATGGGTTAAATAAGTTTGGTACATATGGACATGACAACCTTCTAAACAGCCCATTGTTGTGTTTTTTTCTCAGAAAAATCATAACCATAGACTGTATATATAAATGGACATAGCTAACCTGTTAGCCATCGCGTTCCAAATAGGAAGTGAGCTAGGTGCGCTTCCGTCTACATTGACTCAGCTCGTCATTTTGGTCTTAAAATGTTCATATTAACCCGCTCTACATGATCCTAGTGTTTTTAGTTCACTACTGTGTTCGTAAATCAAGATATAAACATTATAAATGTCAAACATTATAAACAGACAAATCAGATGCCTTCTTTCCCCAAGGTCACTCCATTAGCAACAGCATTAGCATTAGCAACAGGTTTGCTGAGCTCCCGCTCCCTGTTAAGCCATTGGTGCGGGGGGAAGGGGTGTTACCTTCAACAGCCTCCCTTTGGATTGGCTCTTTGGTTGCTATGATACCGGTTGCGGTCAGATATCCTAATGTGGAACTCGGCTCCAAATTCGCCGCTATAACTGCTAGCCTCAATGAACTTCATTTGACTGGAGCCGAACGCAACACTCGCTTAGTCCACTTCTTTATAGAGTCTATGATCGTAACAGTAACATTTGATACCGTGACATCCCTAGTTACACATATGCACACATTACAGTAATAAAAATCAATGAGTTGTTAGGTCCTATCTCTGCGTGTCTTACCCCTCTACGAGCAGCTCCTCCAAGTTGCCCATGGCCTCTCCAATGTTCAGAGGAAACTCCTGCAGTTTATTAAAGGAGAGGTTCAGGTGTCTGAGAGAGGGGCAGACAGCTGATTGGCTGAGGCGCAGAGAGGTGGCGTGGACACAGTTCCGGGACACATTGAGCATGCTCAGTGAGGGCAGGGTCAGCAGGTCCACAGGGAAACAGTCCAGCTGATTTCCCTGAAGGTCCAGACGAGTCAGGCTCCTCAGACTCTGGACAGAGATGAAGAAGTTAAAACAGACCTATTGTGCTTGTGTGTCCTCTAAAGTTATAATCCCTGACACCTGTGGATCATTATGGTATAATTTACACACTTTAAATCACAATATTGATCTAGAACTACAGGTCCCAACAGGTCTGCTGACTTCATGATGAAAACTGTGGCACTGATTCATAGATTTTCATAGTAATAGCGTTACAATACAATTCAATACAGGAAACTAAACCAGGACTAAACCAGGTCTAAACCAGGACTAAACCAGGACTAAAACAGGACTAAATCAGGTCTAAACCAGGTCTAAACCGAGACTAAACAAGGTCTAACCTAGTACATACCTGGCAGAGTTGTGAGGGGAACTCCAGCAAACTGTTGTGACTCAGGTCCAGTCTTTGCAGATGCTCCAGTTGTTGTTGAACCAAGTCATCATCTATTAAACAGCTCAGAGAGTCCAGCTCATTCCCAGACAGGTCCAGGAGCCGGATCCTGTCCCGGTCTCTGGGGGATGACGACTCAAGCAGCACTGGGGACAGAAAGGGGTGAAAAAGGGCTCAGTTAATA
>KN468834.1:86808-129742 GCA_000787095.1 Periophthalmodon schlosseri | reverse complement strand
TACAGCCTAAGTAAGATCAGGTAGGTTAGATTTGACCAAAATTCAAATCAACAAACAAAAGCTATCTGAGTCATGTCTTCTTTAAATAATTTTTTGGAACCATGGTGCCTGTCTGGACTTGTCTGATCTGGTAATATTTCCCGTTGGCTTATCCCAAATTACATTTCCAGCTTAATAAGGAGTACTATATTAAAACAACAGGAAGGATCTTACATGGAAATACCTGTATTAACTTTCTTTTTGGCAGAAACAAGGTGCTAGGTAACCACTGACTGTGTTGGGTCTAAAAGTCTACAGCCCTTATTTTGATGTTTTAAGCCTGAGCAGGTGTAACTCCACTGTTTGTTTTACTCAATTCTTCCTGTAAGAGTGAATAGTAACTGTGATTAAAATTAATACAATATCCCTTTTAAGGAGAGCTGAAATGTACAGTTTCTCTGTGCAAACAAAAACATTGTTTTGATAAAGGCGTGACTTGTGAGCACACCTTTAATTATTCCATTCAAAGAGAAACATGCTTCATTATTATGAAACCTACAGTGTCATCACCATAACAAACTATTATCATGTTTGTTGGAAACAGCACTGAAATGTCTTATATTGTATTGACACAGATGATAAAAGGCATTAGTTCAGTCATGAACATTATAAGATTAAAATCTTGACAATTCAACTCTCAACTATTTTATGTACACCATAAAAATGCTGGTTATTTTTTTTCTGTCATTTGCTGTTGGGTCACTTTTTGGGTTATTTTCACAGAATTGGGTTGTTTTGCTTAACCCAAAAGTTGAGTAAACAGGTTGGGTCATAGTTGGGCCATTTCAAATGGCACAAAATGATAGACATTTTCCCGCCTTCATCTGGTCTGCCCAGTGCTCTGGGTCAAATCCTCTCAAACAACCCAGCTAATTGGGTCAAATGCAGACGCTTCAACTGTCCTTGGCAGCCATTGCCCACCTGCCCTCGTACTCCAAATGACTGATAAAGGTATTTATACATGTTTTATTACTTTATCTTTGTGATTTTATCTGAACCTTTGCACAGTGTAATCATTTTGTTCCAGTTAATGTCACTAAAGAAACATTTGACCCTCTGACTCCTGATGCCTAAAGTCTTTCTTTAACTGTAGCTCACACCATAAAAGTAACTGTACTTCATTTTGGATTTGAATTTTTCTTAGATAAATCCACGGCATCTGTGTTTGGCTTCACATTTCAGCAGACACTCTATTGTACCTGTAAACACTACTATCTCTCTGCTCCCACAGTGGAGTCTCCTGAGACTGAAGTGTCTGAAGGCTTTTGTCACTTCAGCAAGTTACAACAAGAACAAACTACAACATGGACAGCTGTGATGATCATTTTTCTGTTGAATTAATGTGTTACTGTTTATGGCATGACATGTTTTAAATACAATTATTTATTTTAAAATAAATGTTTCTTAAATAGCACTGTGGAGGTCATTACTAACATTAAACCCGTTCACGGGGTAGAATTAACCCAGCAGGAGTTAAATACAATTCAGAATTGGGTAGAAAAAAAATAACCCAAAAAGTTGGGTTAAAATAAAAACCCAAATGGCTGGGTCGGTGTATTATTTGACACAGGTTGAGTTATTTTTAACCCAACATTTTTAATGTGTAACATTACAATGTCTGATCACTGCTCAGCAGGCGGTTTTACAGTAATGGAGACACTTCCCAAACAGTAGTTCTAATATTACCAGCTCACCTTTTATCCAAACCTAAAAAAAGATTTTGACAAGAGCCACAGGTCTTACTGTAACATCAGTGCAGATGGAAAAATCGGGAAAACCATAAAAAAGGTTATCAAGAAACAGCAGGATACTGGGCGAAACAACAGCAACAGCAGCACACACGCACCACACAGGAGGCCAGTGATTGTTGGTACAACTGAGCGGAAATCCCCATGAAAGGACTGAGGGCTGAGGTAACTGATAGTAGAGGAAGGAGGAAGTCTACGTCACATACTCACATCAATGTACGCACACACACGCACACACACACACACACACACACACACACACACACACACACACACGCACGCACACACACTGAATATTACTGAGAAGCAATAGCAAATAGACTATTCTAATATGAAATGCCAAATTTGAACACTAATATGGATGTAGGCCTCATCATGTAGGCTACAACCTGTGACTGTGACGGTAGGTCTTTGAAATGTAGGCTTGTCCTATATCATCCTATTTTAAACTGAGGAGTGTATAAGCTCATGTTACACCAGAATAGATTGGCTATTGACCATTAAGAATTATCCTAGTTGTTTTTATAAGGATTCACTGTCTGGGACCGAGGCTCTGATTCATCTAAGTTACTGTTTATTGACCTGTGCTGGGGTGGCTCTGCAGCTGGATCTACCCGCCGTGTGACGTGTATAGAAAACACGAGCTATGACTCACAGTTTTTGTCAAAGATAAAGGAGAAGACTTGGCAAACTGTCAGTTCCTCCCACTTATCCGTCTACACCGCCTATATATAAAAGTGGCACGAGTTCCTAATGTTGATTCAAACGTTTCACGGACCACATGAAAAGGGACATGTACACGGAGCTGGAGTGCGCTATTTGTTACCTGACCTACAACGCAGGGCGGCGGTGTCCTCGTGAGCTCCACTGTAAACACACCTTCTGTGAGAGCTGTCTGCTGGCGCTGTCCCGGGCTCTGGCGCTCAGCGAGGCGCACCGCCCCGACCGCCGGGACGCGGCGATAGTCTGCCCGCTGTGCCGACACACCACCTCCATCTCCGGCGAAGAGAAGATCAGAGCGGAGCTGAGGGTGGACGAGTGCGCCATGGATCAGCTGCTAGTGTCCGGGGTCCTCCTGGAGACGGAGGAGGAGGAACCGGAGGAGGGCAGTCGAGACCCAGAGGAAGAGGGGACCCCGTCTGAGAGCGCAGGCCAGGACAGCGACCCGTCAGAGGTCTACAGCAGAAGCTTGCTTCGGCGGGCTTTGAGGAAAGTTTGGAAGAAAATAATTGGGAAAAACTCGCGACAGACCGGAAATGACTCCACAGGTTGGTTCTAGTCTTAAACTGCTTAAGTTAAAATGTGTGGATAGAATACGCAATACAATAAGGATTGGTAGGCTGAATGTAGTCTAGGCTACTTAAAGAATCATCTGTTGTATAAGGTGTTGGACAGTCAGAACAGGCCTACAATTTGTCTTAATGGAACTATATCACCTATATAATGTATTTATTTATTTTATATCATAATATAAAATATGATTGTTCTTTCTTTTGCAGATATGTCCAGTGATGACATGAGGAACTTCGCCTTGATGGCCTGCTACATGTTCTGACCTCCTCAGACTCTGACTCCTGAACAATGTTACCCTGTATGTGACTCTCATTTAGCCCTATACATTTTGTTGGACACACTGAATGACTGGCATAGCAAGACTACTGAATAGACTTACTGAAGTCAAGAAGAAAACTTTGTTTGTTAAATTATATTACGCACATGTGAATTTACAATGCATTTTTTATTATTGTTTATTTAACTTTGTATATTTAAGAAATCAATAAATAAGTTATTTTACTCTCTGTGTTCTAATTCATTTAAAATGTTATTTTATAATAACAATTAAAAACAATAATACTATATTTTAGAGAATAAAGTGCCCTAATCCCTGACACAGTGCAGAAAGTGTGCTGCCTGGTTTGGCAGACAGGTGATCAGTATTGCCCCCAATCACTCAATCAGTGGCAGTGTCTTCAGTGTGGAGTGGCTCCTTTGTCTGACAGATCACCACCACAACTGTTAGTTTTTCTTGGCTGACAGAGGCTGACTGGGAGACAACATGTCAGTGTTTCTCTTTTCAAGGTAAAACAAAATTATTGTCTTTGAATATATATATTTTTTTATTCCTGTGGGAAACTCCTCCATACGAAACGACATCCAGCTCTTTCTTTGCAGGGTGTCTTTCGTCATTGTGCTCGCCTGTGCAGCTGTTGTGTCATTTATCATAGGTCCACATGCTGTAAAGGGTAAGATTTCTGCCTCTACACTAATCTAAGCTGCTGATTTGCAAGCGGAGTTTCCCAAATTCAAGTTTATTCAAGATTAACCAGTTGAGAACCACACTGACAAAAGAATGTATTTGTACTATTTTAAGTGTCGTTGTTAGTACAGTACAGTCCACATGACATGTTTAGACTGTTTCTAGATTTTGGCTAATGGAAAAAAATGCAACTAGATAGTCAGTTGAGCAAGTGTCAAGACTGGAAGAAGATACATGAAGTGGATAATACATTTTCTGATCAGTTTTACAATGGTCTTGGTCTATTTCAGAACTACATAATAATGTTAAAGAAACTCCCATTATTTAGTGTTAAAAACATTCTATTTGAGTATAGTGACAACATCTGAATACCAGTAGCCTAATTTATATATATATGTGCCTGTAGTATATTGATATAGTAACACGTTTTCTTATGTTTGCAGCCTATGCCACTATTGCCCCAATAGACAGTGGGGTGGAACCGAGCTTGAGGTCATACAAGCGTTTCAGTCTGCTGTGGTCTGAACCGGGAATTCTACCAGGGACAGACCCAGAAAATGCACAGAACTGGAAGGCTCCTAATAGAGATGCTCAATCAGTCATTTATCTCCAATCAAACTCGCCTAGAAAAGGACACTCAAATTACAGTCCAAACTCTCAACGCAACCAGCCCGACTTTGAGGGAATGACTCAAGTTCACGGAGGTCACCATTTGGGTGGAGTGAAGCCAGCAAGTGGCACATCCACTCACTTAGACCCACCCAGAATCAACCGTAACACTTTCTTTCAGAGCCAAAATAGTGGGGCGTCTGGGTTTGTTGCCCCTAACAATGGCAATTCTCAGTCTTGGCTCTCACCAATTCTCAGGAAATCTCTACAACAGGAGAGGCCCCTCCCTCAAAGTGCTTCACAAGTTCAAAAAGTGTATGATTATGATCAAATTCCCAGAAGTGGCCAGTCAGTTTTGCCTGAAAGCAGAAGTGAAAAAAATATTGACTGGCAATCCCCTTATAGCTCCCCTATGTCGTTCAGGAGAAGTGGATATTGGAGTTCACACAGCAACGCAAACAGAGACAGTAAAGAGGGAAATGTTGGAACAAGTGGCATCCCGTTAAACAAACCTCCCAGTTTTTTAAACCAAAGGTCTTCTCCTTTGCCATCAGGAAGCATCAATTTAGACTCGAGTGAGATTAAGCCTGAGAAAATGACATCACCCATCACCACACACACTCCCCAGGACAAGTTCCCACACAACAGCAATGTGAAGACAAGCTACAAAAGAGTCCAGTCTTATCTTATCCGGAATATCCCCCACACTACAAACGCACCCAAGGGAATAAACATCCAAAATTCCCAACACCGTGTTTATAGCGGTCAAGATTTTAGTCAACAAACCAGATCTAATTCTATGTTGTTACGCAATGAAAATAAGTTTAGTGGGCATATTGGTGATGCAATGAAGTATGACCCAGCGTCTGTTATTTATAGGGCTCCCAAAAAGGAAACCCTGACCTCTCATGAAGACCCAAACAGTGCTAAAAGAAATGCTAAAGATACTAAAAGTGACCTAGCACACACGGAAAGCCCCGGGAATCCTTTTGAGAATGTACAACCAAAAGTAAGGTTAAATCCTAGTTCAGGGCTTGGAAGTTGGCCAGTTTTGAAGAAAAGTAGTCCACTATCTAGTGATTCAAAAGAGGAAAATTCTGAAACGAGGAGTTACGTTTTCATACGTCCATCTATGTTGCAAAAGTACAGTTTTGGGCAAAGGTTAACAGGTCCAGAGAAGACTTCTAGACATTTTTCTTCTGAATTTTTAGATTCCACAACTCCCAAGTCATCATCTTTGCAAGATTATGGATCCGCATTGGATTCCACGTTCGATCACTATGGATCTAACGTGGAAAATCATTTTAAATCTGGAGCTGTCAGTACTGTTGACCTCGATGAACAAAAGAGTGACAGAAAACCACACGCAAAATCAGCAGACATCTTAAAACTGGTCACACTGACAAGAATAAAGCCCCAGTCTAAACTACTTAAACATGGGACGACTATAGCGCCATTTAACAGGCAATACAAGCAGGGGAAAGTCAAAGATATGGAGTTTAAAGCAGTTACCTATGACGATATTATTGGAAGTGCTTCTTTTAGTAGCGTCACGCCTGCAAAAAGAGTCACAAACAGTGGCCATTTTGAAAAAGCAGAAACAACAACCATACAAAATAAGACTGTGGACTACTTTGCAGATGTGATGCATGTGAATGGAAATGCAAATACAAATAAAATAAATGCCACTGAGGACCATTCTGTTGATGGGGAAGACTTTTATTTTAAAGGAGAAGCAGAGACTGAATCTGGGGAATCAGATTTGAGTGTGAGTGAAAAGGAAAGTGAAGCCAAGAGAGTCCCTCATGGGCCATTGTCTGATCCTGAAGAGAATGTAGAAAGTGACAGTTTGTTGGAGATGCATTATCTCCGCACATCGACTGGAAACGTCTCCTTCCAGTCCTTAAATCTGAACCTATAATCAATTTAATAAAACCTATTACCTAAACCCATTTTGTGTTCTGGGATTTCCTCCACAGGTTGTGTTTTAACTTGTTTTAAATCAGTGGTTCTCAAACTGCGGTCCCCCACTCCCTCAAATATTTGCTTAATTTAGAGTCGATTTAAAATACATTTTTGTCTTCCTTTGGGTTAGTCATTGTTTGAAACTAGTATCGCGATTGTGTAGTCCTATGATAGATTTGTTTTAGTCCTAGTTTAAACCTGGAATTATCCTATTGAATATTTTCTTAGGTGAAACATTTGAGGACTACTGATTTAAATACAAAAGTCTGGTTGTAACATTCACTGACACTCATGAAACTGACATAGGCCTATGACGATTTTCAAAAAAACAAAAACGCAGGTGGTCAGCCTATATTTCTCTATGATCGTTAGTGTTATTAGTGGTAGAATGTTGGTGCTAACTGAAGTTTGAATAGAAGCCAAAATGGTAAATCATGCTGTACTGAGTGTGATTAGCAGTAATAGTACAATAGGCCTATATTTCCACATAGAATACCACATTTACAGTGTGGT
Organism: Periophthalmodon schlosseri; assembly: GCA_000787095.1. NCBI lineage: Eukaryota > Metazoa > Chordata > Actinopteri > Gobiiformes > Gobiidae > Periophthalmodon > Periophthalmodon schlosseri. The sequence goes on along the minus strand of KN468834.1, from coordinate 122,611 downwards.
AGTATTCATTCGTTATCTACTGTATGTATACATCCCACTGCAGGCCTTGTGTCTCCTATGGCAGAACTTCCTCCATAAATAATTTCTGTTGTACAGCATACTTCACCGATGACCTTACGTCATGTGGATATGGTGACCTCTGCTCTTGTATGGTTAAGCTCTTGGGGGGGGAAAAAAATGAAAGTAAAAAACTCGGATCTTGAGATACAGACTGAGAGAACTCAACAAGGTCAGAGAGGGCAGACCATTCCCCCACAATTGCGGCGATTTGCATAATGTCAATGTTAAGAATAAAGTAGAAAAGTAGCGGAGAAGGTCACGCTTGAGGCTTTTTATAAACTCATCGTATTCCCATTTCTTGTGTCCCAATTCCCAGACAGAGGCCACCAAGTTTGTATGGCTGACACACATTTTCCATTCTGGACTTTTCCGTGTTAGTCTATAAGGAATAACTGTGAAAGCAAATGGAGGGCTATACCATGGAAATATAATATGTTGGTCATTTGAATTAAAGGCAGAGTAAAATATGCATTAAACCTAATACATATCAGAAAGCTTGCCTTCTTAGAATATTCACAGGAGCATAAATTGTCCGCTAGATGGCGCCGTGAGAGCATTTTAGAACGCCGTACACGTGCATGACCTGAAGTACAAGATGACACACGCTGCTGCAGGATTCTGATAACTTTCCTGCTAAAAGACAAAATGTACCCCCAGAATTCCCAAAACGAACCAAGCATCACGTGCTATTACCCGCCCCCCTCGGTGTCTTATTTCAGGGTCGTCGGGTGCACAGTGGACCCAAATCATAGGCTGATTCACACGCCCTCACCCTTCACCTTTCCCCAGACAGTCACCTTTTAAATACCCCCTTATACGCTTGTACTTAAGCAATACCGGGGCCCCAAATACGAGGGGCGTGCTATTCAAACCTAAGTAAGCATTTGTCGGCTGGATTAGCGCCACACGGTCTACTACTGTATAAGCTACCTGTGGGAATAATGCTGAAAGGAGCCTGTGAAGACCCTTATTGTTGGAGGTACAGTGAAGCCCGATGACTGGCGTGTCGTGTTTGGGCAAGTCTTCAGAAAGTAGCCCGTTTTGTGGCGCGCTTTTGTGTTGGTGAGGGGTTTACGCATCTGTTACGCACACTCCCTTTTTCTTTTGTAAAATACGTAATATCTTGAAATGTGTGTGTGGTGTTGTCTTGCAATCCGCGCGGGCCCTCCCCTTTTTTGCTCCAACAGCAAAAGGGGAATTCTGTACCATGTGTCTGTGGTTTTCAGGGAGCTCTCAAGGAAAATAGAGGCCTCACTGTGGCCCCAACCACTCCCCCCAAAATACACCCACCGCCACCTCCCTCCTCTCCTCCTCTTTCTTCTTCCTCTTCTTGTTCTCAGATTCCCGCCATGTGGCATGTCTTTTAACAACTTCAATAGTCTGTTTCACACTACTGAACTAATTTGGACAAATCCACAAATGAAACTTTTGGCAAAAGACAGTAGACTACATGAAAGAGGGTGGTGTGAGGAAACAGTTGGACAAAAGACTATGTAAAATTCACTCACTTTACATTTGCTGTGATGGTCAGTGTAGATTCTTGTTCAGTCTTTTCTGGTGGAGAGTCTGTCACCTGCTTGTCTCCATGGAGATGTTACTGCTTTGCCTCGAATTGACCACAGCACGGCATTAATCTTGTTTCTCCATGTGGACAAGCAGGTGTAGCTCCCAGCCTAGTCCAAGTTACAGGTCAGATCCGTGGATAGGTGACCCCCGTGTTTTTCAACAATGTTTTGAGCAATAAAATCAAGATAGATACATTTAATGCCATACTGTAGAACATTCTAAGCAAACCAGTAACATCTTCATGGAGACAAGCAGGTATAACAGAGGGGTTACACAGTGCACCTGGCCTAATCCGTGGCTCTACCAGCTCAAATTAGACTAGCGCTTAAAGTAAAACACATGCAGTGGTTAAATATTATGTTTTTATTACAGGGAAAAACTGTGAAATGTCTCAGATACCTTGGATTCAAACTAAGGTTAGCTCACTCCTTTACTCCAGTCGCAGCAAAGTGTGAATTATAGGAAGGAAGTAATTTAGGATGCATGGTGGAATAGGCCCGGCATTCCCATTCCCACATCTGCAGCTAAGGGAGCAAGCGAGCGCAAGCTATTTCCATCCAACAATCTGCAATCTTCCTGTGGTCTATTGTACACCACGGAGGAAGTCATAAAGGCAAAGAAGACTTCCTGTATTGTTGCCAACCTGCTCTTGTACAGTGCGCTCTCTAAGGCCAGGGATCAGAGATGTAAACATCATAAAACAGCCACATTCATTACTATCGGGCGGCCAAGACACACATCCCCCCGAGTGTGGAGATATCACAAGATGTGGGGCATGTTGACATTGGGATTAGCTAGACATTTAATGATGTCAACTTGGCTATTCAGGGTCATCATCAGCGGTGCTTATCTGACCGACTTGAATGACCTTTAGAGCAATGTATCCGAGACCTAGTTCTGGTGGGAAAACCCGAGGCAGGTGTTATGTAGGCTATAAATTGTGCGCTAAGTGTAAAGAACGCAAGTGTTGGGTTGGATTCCCATTCCGCTCAGGGCCATTGTATTGGCGCAGATCTGAACACGCAGTACTCAAACTTGATGTTTCTGACTCAAATCTTCCCAGTGTTCCCATCAGTCACCTGCAGCTCCGGACAGCATTCTGAAACATAGCAAAAGAAAAATTCAATGCTGTCAACTGGAAAAAAGTTTTAGTGTGAAGATGTGCGGCGAAACAGCTTCACTCTAAAACATACCTGGATTGGATCTGAAACGCCACTGTTGAAACATATTTAATCTGTAAAGAGTTCATTTGCAAAAACAGATAAGTGCCATTTCAAAACATCATCAGAGGCTTGCAGTTTACTCTTTATATAGCAATGTTTTCAAAAGCCAAATGTGTTTTAGTGCTTTCAAAATATTATTACATCCCTCCTTGATAAAAATCCAGTAGATATTATATTCATTGCTAATATCTCCAAAAACAGATATAAAAGTAGATAACTCAAAACAGAGATATCTACTTTTTGCAATTGAACTCTTCAAATATTATTTTCTCTTATCAGTGAGCAAAATTCAGAAAGTAGGAACTTGCGTCTGCGTTATGGTGCAATATAAAACAAAAGAATAATAATATAAACTATGATAAAATAAAGGCACGCGTTAGCTAAACATTTAAAGGGGCACTATGAAACTTTTCTGGTCTATGGTCCGCCACCTAACTGTTTCTATAGAGATCTTATGAATTCATCTATGCATTTAACTCTCTGTGGAAACGATCAGGCGATGCCACCAGACCAAGTTACAGGGCAGATCTGTGGGGAGGCGACCCCACTCACTGCAAAAAGCATGTTTTTCAAGCAATTTGAGATATTTGAACAATATAAACACCTGTAATTAAGTGTAATGTTGCAATGTGGAACATACCAGGCCGAGCATTTATATCTCCATGGAGACAAGCAGGCAGTGTACCCCCCACCAGAAAAATTACATAATGCACCTTTGATAAGAGTGCTTATAAGTGCTTCAAAAGGAGAAACAAAGACATCTTGAGCTTTCTTATAAAGAGTTTGAGGATTTATTTTATACCACATCCCATCTCTTGGTCTATAACTTCAAAGAGGTGAGAACAGAAGCAAAACAGACTTTATCGGAGCGGCTTTTCATCTACAAAGAATTTAAATTCAAAAGAACACGCCTCAAAATGCATTCCCAGGTGCTGTCAAAAGGTCATTCACACTGGGATACACACACCCTGAAAGCAGACGAGAGATTTCACCTGTACGCCCCCCCCTCCCCTCCCAAACCTCACCTCCGACCCATGAACCCACTGTCCTCTTCCTGGCCAGGATCCAGCGGGGCCCCTTCTTCACCCAGTCATCACCACGACAACACATGGCAGCTGTGGCTCGTCGTTTGTTTCCTACGGAGCAGCGCTGATGGCTGTATAGTCTTGTGAACGAGAATCTAGGGCACTTCTAACCACTGTAACTGTACGCGAAATGGACTTCCCATTTCCCAAGGGTGTGTCACAAGAAATCTGTTTCACTGAGAACTAACATGACCACAGGTGGATAGCAACAAATTACACTCACACTGGTAGAATTTCATAACGCTGTCAGCCATTGTTGAAGCTGTGTAACATTTTAACTCTATATGAATCCGTCCCTGAGAATAGTTCAGGGGATTTTGCCTTTTATACAGTACTATTTACAATGTTATTAGCATAAAATATCATGCAGTTACAAGAACGGTGGGGATTTTTTTTCCAATAGAATTTTTCGTAACAGTGATCTTGGGGATGGGAGGTAAATATCCAAATAAATGCACAATTAAACACAATTACAAAAGTATCGTTGTGTATCTCTTGTGTTTAGGTTCTCCAGCTGATTATACACACAGAAAGCAGAACGAGACCCTCACTTTGTTACGGAATCCTATGCCCAAATCCATCTGTGCATCTCCATATAATATAATATCATCCCTGGGTCATTAGCAGTTGTATTCATTGTATTTTCAAACCAGTAGGAGTACATATTGCAGATACCTTTAACGTCTAGTCATCTACACCTGCTGACAAAGGTGAGGGCTTTACCTGACTTGACCTAGCACGATGTTATAAAAAGATAAAATCATATTTAGATCACTATTAAGTATGGCATTTCGCTTCTCTACCCACTCCTGACCGTGACAACGCATTCCAGCCAAGATTAGCAACAGTCAGCCACTTACAGGCCTTGAAACTCCCGTGGGGAACACTTTGTGAGTAAAAGATGTAAAACAAGTGTTAAGGGAATTGGAGATATGTAAACAGTAGGACAGGGTCAGACGGGCTTTTGTTTCCCTTAAAAAGCAGGTGTGCGTGCGTGCGGGGGGCTTGCGTACAGGTGCGGCTCAGCTTATATTAACTGTGTGAGGGGAGGCGCCAGTGTAAAGGCTATACCACGTAGACGGATTCATGTATAGTCATTTCAATCACGTCCCGCCGGTGTAGGGTTGCACACTGCCATCTGCAAACAAGGCATGATACAATCTGCCTCCCATACATGTTAACACGGAGGTATGTTTCAGACAAAGGAGGGAGTAGGCAGTAAATATAAGTTAGTCAAATTACAAGTAGTGATTAGCCAAATTGGAAAGTGGCCAATAGCGGTTAAGATGAGATGACAACAACACAATCGTGCCGGGAAGGAAGGCTTTGAAGGTGCTCTTTCCACACTAGTGACATCTGTTGTGGTCAGGATTAAAAGGTTCAAGTGGCATGAGCTGTTTATACTTTGTGCAGATGTTGGCACTATAGCAGCCCACCTTGTAAAATTTTCCCCCTGATCTAGTTTGGTGTTGTTCCGTGTCAGTATTTAATCACCCCTAATTACATCACTCGAGCAAAAATTAAAGACCACCGCGACAAGTTTTTGAATTCATTCGTTTTAGTCAGATTTTTACCAAGCAACAAAGAACTGTCTACACATCAATGGCAAAATCATACATTATTCCCATTCAGTACCATCCCTCCGGAAAACAAGAGATAAATGAGTCAAACATGAGCAGCACACTTCTGCGTATTTTATAAATGTCTATAAATGCATTGAGTGAAATCATACAGCCACTTGTACCACAGTTGCCTGAGCTTGAGTAATGATATGTTACACTTAAGCTGCAAATTAGAATACATTTTATAACCAAAAGTGTTTACAGCCGAAGCATTTCTTTAGAGGTTATAAATAAATCAAAAAAACACGTGTTTATCTTCAAAAAAAGCCTGTATGACACTGAAATCTCCCATTTAAGTCTGTATTAGTAAGTAGGTGCACCAAATATGTAGCACAGAAAAGAGCTGCATTGGATCACAAAAGCCCCCACCAGTCATGTGACCAGGAAACTCCTCGGGCAGACAGGCAAACACACGAGTACAACGTAGAACTGGACAGACAGTGAGTAGTATTTTTAGTTTGCACTGTGGCCTTTTCTTTCAAATCATGCATTTCTATTGAATCCTCAAAGACGTACGAAAATTCAAGGTTAAAGCATATGCAAGTCTTCACGAGGACCTTTATCACCACGTCACATAAGCAGACTGCAAGATATGTCACAGCTCTTCCCTCCTCTGTTCCAGAAGAAAAAAAAACAGAGGACCACAAAAGATTACATTTTCAAACAACAAAACAAAACAGTACATCTTGAGCTGAAGGTTACGACTTCTTGAGGTTGTGATTGGACAAAACAAATCACTTATGTCTTTTTTTCTCTTTCTGTTGTGATTTGGCACGTACAGCTCAATGATAAAGTCCTCAAACACAAAGATATTGGCCAGAGCTCTTCTGATAAGGGCCATAGCTGTCAATCAAGTCTTTACATAAGTCACTATGAACATTTGTAATGCATTCTGTACAGAAAAATAGACACAAAAATAAACTTGATTTTCTGCTAGAGCAGCCCTATTCGTGCTCGCTGCTGAGAGGGGACAGACAGGCACTTAAGTGCTGATGCATAGCGCAGATTAAAACAAGAGCCAGTGAAGAATTTGAATCAGATAGTCTAAGAAATTAAAATACCTTTAAAATGCTTAGTACCTTAAAAAGCTTTGAGAGCAAATTGGCATTTTAGTGATATTTTCCCCACTGAACGGTTTCTGCTGAGCCCTTACTTGTGCTGTGATAGTGTGCTTAACGCTTAAACATACTAATGCTGGCCTCGGCAGAGCGAGCATTAACATGGCTATTGATAGGGTCTATTCTGGGTTGTATGTACCGCATGTTGTTGAACATCCTGAGACGAAGAGGATTAAGTGAGACACAAGTGTCTGGAGCTAACAGCGCTAATGGGATTGCTTGGCTCTATATCAGGGGGTCTCACCCGGAGCTGCTGTCAGCAGGACAGTAATGCTGCCATGAAGCTAAAATGCTAATCAGACATAGCTTGTATTAGCCCAATTACAAGCTATTTATTCAAGTGCCTTTTGTTTTAAAATATATAGTGTATGGCTCTTTTACATTTTGAACAGCAGCAAAATGAGAAGTTAAAAAGTAAAAAAGTAGAAAAGTTGTATGACTATTGAACAGACACTAGCTGTGTTATTAAATCATAGACAGAGTGCTAATAGAGCGCTATGCCACTTAGAAAAGCACACAGTGGTGCTATCGAAGCTGAATTCTTGAGCTGCAATGTCTTTAACCCACATGAAACCAAAGAATCACTTTAGTCAATACTAGTAAAGTAGTTGTAAAATGGCTACGATCTGAAAATGAGGCACTTTTGAGCTGACATATATAATTCTATATATTTTACAAACTAAATTCTTCCACCATTATAATCTTTACAATATTTTTTTTTCCAGAAATAAACACTGATCTCTATATCTTTTGTACCATTCTGTAATTGGCTTTCACTGACGGAATGAGAGCAGCATTTATATTTGTTTCAAAGTCTTTTGGCACACACGCATGTTGGTTTTCACAACCAACAAGGAAAAATCCATCAGTCTATGTCAAAGTGCTTGAGGGGCGTGTCCTTTTCCAGCTGCTCTCTCTTGATGTGATTGGATGTCCGACAGAAACAGGCGGGGCATTCAACGCTCCTTGAGGCATACCAGATTGTTTCCACAAGGTTGGCGATATGACATCAGCATTCTGGGGAGAAAAGAAAAGATTTGGTTAGCATCAGTAAACAATAACTTTGATATTCACAAGAAGTAAATATTATGGCATGTATGTGGACTATAACGACTTTATCACGTCAGTTATTATAGTTATTGTAACATATCAGAGTAAGATTATCGTCTTGGGAACGATGTGACCATTTAAGTAAAACACAAATATAGGCTACAACACACAGCAAAGGACTTTTTTTGTTTTTGGTTGGAATCAAACTGATAAAAGAAAGGGGAGAGAGGACACCTATCGCTGCAGGCAGTCATGTGTCTGCACTGAGGAGAGGAGATAATGTGTGGAGGTTTTCACCCTACATTTGTGAACACTCAGGTATTTGAAGAATGCTCCTGATTGAGTATAAAGAGTTCAAAAGCCACAGAAAGCATTTAGGAGCCAAACCCACAAGTTTGAGTTTGTTACAAGTCTCTCAATTTCAGTGTTTTGAGAATGAGATGTGTATGAAAGTATATTTGTTTGTTTGTCTCTGTGTCAAAAATGCTCGCACGCCTCTGCATCAGGCATGGGTTATGGTTTATGATGAATCATTTGAGCACTAAAGAGTAGCTCCAACTCTACTGTACGTGTGGTTAGACCAATCAGGATGCACGAACATCATTATGCTAAGCCTTGCTCTTAAACATAAATCTTGAGCTTTTATTGCATCTGTAATTGCTAAAGTAGCAACAATGTGTGTGGCTCTTTAAGTCTATGAAAACATTATGCTACCTTAACCATTATGCATGTGTGCATTTTACTGGAAGTAAATTAAAGTGTACTCAGAGCCAGATCATGACTAAATTAGAGCTGGTCTCCTGCCCTGTTAACTGGGTTACATTTTGTCAGAAGTCATGACTCATCGCAAAGGCACTTGGGTCGCTGCTGCCAAACACATCCACTAAAGACTATAAGCTTAAGAACAGTGTCTCTTTCACTAAAATTTCCCTGCTTTTCTTGACTCTCTAATTGCACGAGGGTACTCTATATTTACGCCCCTCCCTCCCCTCCGTTTGCTCACTCCGGCTCAGTCTTCTTCCTGGTGCAGTGGGCTATATTTAGCCTGCCTCAGCACAGACGGTCCCTGCCAGCCGGCCAAGCTGTGACAACCCAGAGCTGAGAAGAGAACAGCGGAGTGGCCCGTGTTCAGGATGCTCCAACTCCAAAATGACAACATAAACAATCCACATTCAGCTCAAGAGACACTTCCAAGACACTGAAATATCCAAAACTAGACGATGCAAATCAGGCAGGATTATAGTAACTCGGATGATAGCGGCAGTGACCTTTCCACAACAGACACGCTGAACTACATCTGCACATTTTTACTACAGAGGAAATGTTTACTCCCAAAGCCACTTAATCTGATCCTTATTTTTCCCTAGCATCCTCCCTTTGCGGTTTACCCATCCGTACCACAGCAACTGGGAGCTAATTGATACGCTAATGATCACTGTAGCAGGACAGCAACGTTTCCCTCGCAGACGGTTTCAATCAAGGGTTATATGAGGCCATCTTCCCCCGGTCTGGTGTTGGCTGTAATTAAGAGAGTCTGGGTCTATGTATTCTGATGTCTCAATAGAGAGCTGCCGAAAATTAAAAGCCTATGTGTTCCCAGGCTGTAGATCTACAGTGTGTGGTTCTGTCAGTTCAGCGCTGACTGGTCTGGAGTAGGCACAGAGAGGCTTGGCAGCGGGAGGGCACACGGTCATTCTACTGACCACATAAGAGCTAGCACATGCTATTGTGAGAATTCACAGAGTATTCAGAGTTTCAGCTTCCTGTTAAGCGCAACATTTTGAGGACTTTTCCCATTCAAAAGATATAATATTTAGTTTTAAATTGGCAGCAGTCTTCATTTTTCATCATACTGAAACCTATGGATAAATGTATTGGACGACATTACTTTGCCTTAAATCTAAATTCTAGAAGAACAAGTCATGGGGCGTATTACAAAAAAAATATGATGTGAAGCTAATTGACTAAAAAAAACAAAAAAACAAAAAAAAAACTACCACTACACTTTCAATTCAATTTCAAGTTTGAGTTCCCCCACACAAAAACGTCCCTCTTTAGAGACAGATTATTATTTCAAACGGGTTAATCTTTTATTTCAAACGGGTTAATCTTTCATCCATAATTCAAGATTAAGACATCAATAACCATAAAAGCGTTCTTCCTTTTCATTACACTAGTCACTGGCCATACATCAACACTATTATTATACCTAATGCCATTTAATCACCCATTCTGCGCGCTAATAGGTGGGTATTAGGTGCAATGGGGCAACATGAGCTGGCATTCAGCTTCTGGACAGCTGTATATACAAGACTTGCCAGGCCTAACCCTGACGGTAGCTCCTGTGTCACCTCATTTTATTCCTCCCATCGACGCCAGGAAGTCTGTGGGTTATAACTATGAAATGCTGTCAAATGACCACATAGTATGCATGTAATTTCACAGGATTATGTTTGAGAGTTGTGAATACGGCACGGGGAAGGATGACGAACTGGTTGAAGTCTCCAGCGTGTGCGAGTTTCAAAGACTCTCGTGAGCTTCAAAGGACATAAGGAAGAAGGGCTTTTATGTGAAAGCAGCAGCTGTAGTCAAGAGTGGAGACAATTTATTATACACTACATAAATGTGTCAAAAACAAAGCTTGCTCTGATTCAATGTTTGTTTAAAATCAGCTGACAATCATAAACCTTTTCAGAGTCGCCAAACGATTTAAAAAAAGAGACTAGAGTTACAATTCCAAGGTACAGAAGCATGAGTAGGCGGAGTACAAGCAACGGGTTAGACTAATCAGGAATAAAACAGTTTGTTGGAGAGACATTTGCAAAGAAAATTCTTCCATCAAAACTGGGGAAGACTCAGGACACGCTGGAGGGACTATGTATCTCGGCTGGCCTGGGAACGCCTTGGGGGAAGTATGGGAGTCCCTGCTTAGACTGCTGCCCCCGCGACCCGGTCCCGGATAAGAGGAAGAAAATGGACTGATGGAAAACTGATTAATCAAATTATGGGGAAACGAATGCATGGGCGCTTGCAAATTCTGATAAAACACTGCACCGTTTCTGCAAATCCTAAAGTAATTCTAGCTTCTATTGTTTGAAGGAGTGCGATTCCCTCACCGCTACAATGAGGCCAGTCTACTTTAATATATTTTTAAACAGGCTCTTGGTTATTTTGGGAAACCATAAAAATGATGACCCCTTTTAAAAAGACTAGTGCAGGAGAAGTATAAGAATTGTATTTCAGAATGTAAAATACAGTTACTGAAATTTAAGACGTTGGCAAATAACGCTTTCTTTTTTTTTCTTATTTGCTGACTGGGGCTTTGTATTGTAGCCTTAGTCAAAGTAAATCCTTTAATTCAACTAAAACAATCACGGCTCTTTGGTTTAAACCCTATGAGAGAACACACAGCACTATTTCTCTTAATGCTCAGCTGTAAATTTCCATACATTACAGCGCTGTCCGGAGGAGTGGAGTAACGGACGGGATTGAAAAAAAAGGTGTGGTGCATAGTTGCTCTGAATGCATATTGCTCTTTCACACAAGCTCTGTCCCACTTTTAACCCTGCGGCTGTCAATCAAATCTGCAGCAGATGAAACAGCATGGGGCCTGCTATTTATCCAGGAAATATATACACACACACACACACACACACACACACAATATGAGCAGACGGCACAGTGAAGAGGCACACTCAGAGGAAAAGTGCAAACACCCACATGTGCAGACAGCCAAGTGACAAGGCGTTATTAAATCTCGAGGGACAGAAGTGGAGACAAAGCCATTTTCACGTAATACACTAAAAGGTTATTAATGTGACGGTTTTGTGATGTTTTCAAATAACTGTAAAATGAATCCGTAGAGGCTCAAGAACGTTTATATTGTGCAAAGTGGGAGCGATACGGAGGTAGGGCTGCAACTAACCACTATTATTTTTTCGTTTAGTTGATTGGTCTAATGCTCCTAGATAGATTTTTTTTAAACTTTGATTTATTAATGCCACTGTCTTGGTGAAAAGGTTTGTTATATACAATTACAATGCTCAAAATACAATTGGGATTATTTTGATTATTAAGAGATAAAATAGGACAATGGGAGATGGGGGCCATGAGACGCTGTGAAAACTGAGGAAAAAAAATGCATTTGTGTCATCAGATCGCACACTCAGCCTTTGTGATCCTGTCAAGAAGCAGTCACCCACGCAGCTTTACTACCCGACTGTCAACAGGTGGTAAACACTAAAGGAACTCAGGCTTCAGCAATCAGAGCAATTAGGACGAGGGAGGGATTCATGCACATGCTTTGAACAGCGAGAGTGAGAAAATTGCTTTCAGTAACTGGCTAATAGATTGGAAGGTTAAAATGCCAGCCTAGTATTCTCTATATATAGATATTTAATCTAAATGGGTGTAATGGAAAGGTCAGATGCAGGCACGCGGCGCATAGATTTAAATTAAAACATCTACATAACAGAACATTATGCATTCGAAAATGACAAGGGCAGCAACACAATGGAAACATCTACAAGAAATGATTTACTGTGTATATGTATATGTATGTGATAATACATATAATTAATGGCCATATTACCTACGGCAATAACTGGAAACGTTGATGACCTTCATGTTAAGTATAACGCTACTTAATGGGTAAGGTATAATATAACAACAGACGCACTTGAGAAAATGTTCTTCTTTATTACTTTGTGTATCTATTTAAGTGGTTGTAAATTGAGCCGCTAACCATGGGCACCCTTGTGTAACAGAAACTGGCTACTGTACTGAAATGTGACATGGGACGTCCTGTCCCTGGATAGAATACTAACGGCTTAAGCCAAAAGGACCAAAGTGTTTTGGCCAATATTTTCTCATTCATTCAGCCTCAGTCATTGTTTGTGACCATCGACCGCTCCCTCCGCTCCACCAGTTCTGCTGCTTTCTGCCAAAGTGAAGGCCTCCACAGAGACTCATGTCAGCGGTGATATATGGAGAGAGACAGGAGGAGATATGGGTAATGCTAGAAGTGCCTTGCTCTGTCTCTCAGACGTGAGCACACCAATGTAACACAAGACGTATTGCACCAAAATGTTTGCATGTGTTGGGACCCACGTCTCATCTCCGATCTTCAAACCACAGATCACAGTCTCAAGGCCATTCTACTTTTCACCACGAGACTCTGTAGACAAGTTAAAAAAGGTAATATCTGGGTTGATGCTTTAATCACTCATTTACATATTCATACATGCTCAAACTTGAAGCACTTTGCCACCAGAATTCACATTAGCAGATTTAAAATATGAAAAGAAAGAATTAGGCAAGAACATGCCTCTCAAACTCCAGAGTGCAGTTGAATGAGTGCAGTTACAGGGTCAGATAAAATGCCCTTTACATTGCAATCTGCCCTGTGTGTTTAGAAATGAGTGCCAAGGCTGGTTTCACAGTGTGTCTAAGCCCCCTTCCTCAGTCTGATGATGAACGGTGTAATTATTAATAGAAACGCCTGAGCCCTCACACCACAGCAGTGCAAACACTCCCTTTAGGCCACCCCTTCATATTAACTTACTGACTACGACTTGAAGAAGCCGCAGCGCATGCATAGGGGATATATGAATATAGTATGGATGTGCAAATAGAGAGACTGACAGCGCGGGATTCCTCAGATGTTGGTTACTGCGAGTGTGTGTGAGAGTGGCTCTATGTGGGCAGAGAGGGACTTGGCCAACGCGCACCACAAATATTTATCTACCAACCTTGTGGAGGCTCCTAGCGACGCTGTTCACCTTCACAGCGTCGCCAAAGGAGGAGGAAAACATCAGGGAAGAATCTTATACTCCTATACTGGATACTTTCTGCCCACTTTCCCCGGCACCATGTCGGCACCGTCTGTACATTTGGTCTGGACTCTGGGCTGCCTCACTCCTCATGTTAAGCCTTTTATTAGAGGCTGCAGATGAAATATTGAATGTTTGAGAAAAGTGGGAGCTAATGCGAGCGAAAGTGCAGAATGACATTAGAATGAGATATTGCAACAGAAAAACAGACTACAGCAGGGAACTAAATCAACAAGGCAGCGTTCTAAAACTTTGTAAAGGCAATCCATTTGAAAACATTTATGCAAAAAGAATCTTCACAAATTAATCTATTACCCATAGAAAGTGCCCACTACAGACCGAAAACCAGACAAACTTATCTTCTTAGACAGTCCATTTTTCAGCTTTTAGCAATTTGAGGACACTGGACAAATGCTTGTTTGCACCCAGCATAATAAATGACAAACAAACAAGTAGAATTCCCAAGTCAAATGGTCCAACAGGGCACACTAGTCCCATTGGTATGTCAACCCTCTAGTGCATCCTTGCTCAATAAGGTGATAGTGTCGTTGGCTAGTTACAATTTCACCACATTAACTCTCAGCACTGTCCACATACTATTAAAGCGGGGTATTAACTAGTAACACGTAACATATTTTGATCACCATGTTACCTTTTATTGTTTTGAAAATGCTGTATTTGCTGTTTCACTTTCATTTTTGACGCTCTGAGTCACCCCCCTCCTTTTGCTCCCCACGCAAAGACACTCCCCCTTCAGAGCACTATCACAACACAATCAGCGCGCATCCCGCTAATGCAGCTACTGCACATCGCGTCAGATTTGTCAAGTTGTTTGTACGGTTTAGCGCGCATCCCGCTAATGAAGCTACAGCACATCGCGTCAGATTTGTCAAGTTGTTGTGTACGGTTTCATGCTTTTGTATATTTGTGGAGAATTGTCGTGTGGGAGTGTGGATGATTTAGGCTTGAGGGGGGGGTGAGCATTTCACAGAATCTAATAGGGCCTGGGAGAGATCACAAAATTACTCAAACATGGATGACACCTAAAACCTCTTCATGCATGTTTTTGATGAGGGAACAACATTATAACATGGTAGAAAGCAAAAAAAAAAAAAACTGATTTTGCATAATACCCCTTCTTTAACAAGCAAATGTATGCTTTTCATTGCAGCGTCCTTCTAAATGCCACGTGCGCCGATCATATCCTCCTAGACACACGGCTCAAAGCAGCACTCTGATGACGCATTATCTACATTTCCATGTGATGTTTGTGCAAGCGGAGGGCCTACACTTATTTATATTCAGGAGGAGTCAAAAGCAACAGGATCACGCTGAGGCTACACATGCAGATGATGTTTAGGAAAAAAAAAAAAAAAATTCAATATTAATGCCGTCACGTTCCTTTTAGCTGCTCTGCTGGACCACTGCTCCTGAATGCAACCCCTGTCATTAAGCCAACACGCTACAGTCTAGATACCACATGTTGCTTCTCCACTCCCTCACACCCTCCCTCCTCTTCTTTTATATTAAATCTAATCTTGTTGTTTGTTCCTGACCAGGTTGCACTAATGTGCAAACAGGAAGGTTGGGCACCTTCATTGTGAAAGTGGAGATGGAGGGTGTCATTGTGCATGTCTGAGATGAGAAAATCAAAACAACATAATATAAAGCAATTAAGTGTAGCTAGTAACGGCCCAGTGAATAAAACAGACGTGCCCAGACATTAGACTTAAAATACCCAGTATATATTGTATCTGCTGAGCTAATAAAACAATTTAAATGGTCACATTTTTACATAGCGCTTTTCCACCTTCAAGACACTCAAAGCGCGTTACATCAATGAACCACTCACCCATTCACACACACACTCATACACCAGTCTACGCAGACACTGGGGGGGAGGTGGGTTAACTGTCTTGCCCAGGACACAACGCAGTCTACGCAGACACTGGGGGGGAGGTGGGTTAACTGTCTTGCCCAAGGACACAACGACAGTATTCATCTGTGGGAGCTGGAATCGCACGCCAACCTGCGGGTCAGTGGATGTGACCGCTCTACTAATGATGTTTTTATGTCGAGAGCGGGATTCAAACTGTCAAAATTCTTTCACATGAGCAACTAGTAGACAGTTGTACTAGTCGGCAATAGTACGTAGGCCTGTCACGATAACAAATCTTAAGCGCGATATATTGTTACAGAGAAATATTATGGTAAACGATAATATTGATACTTTATGCCACTCATACAATTAAAATAAAGCAAGATAATCCCAGTAAATGAGCTGCAACATGAACCAGCAGAATGCACAAACAATTAACCATAGACATTACTTATTTGACCCTCTACAGCTCAAATCTTATCATACTACAACAAAAATCTGCCCACCATTGCAAAGAAAATGTACTTTATGTGTCCAACCAGGATATCAGATGAATCGATATTTTGAAGCCGATATCCAATCGAGCAGCTTTTTCAGTATATCAGTATCGGCAGTAGGCAGTTTGCAGTAGTAGTGAAAGTAATAGTATCGTAGTAGTATGTAGACAGTTTCAAATTTTCATCACTTTAGCCATCTTGCCAACAGACTAATGAAAAACACTTTGATGTTATCTGCTAGGAACTGTTTGCCCCGTTGTTCCATCATCAATAGGGAGAAGTTTACATCCAGATCATTACCACACAATTAGCTGCCCACCATTGCATTAAGCCTGATTCTGTTGGAGAGGGTGTGGTTTCCGGACCATTTAAAGTTGGCACTGAAAAATGCATGCTGCGTGACGCTTTAGTGGCAGGAAAACAAACCCCGGCACAGCGGGAGGCTGGACTGTGCAAACCACGACTGAAGTCTAGGTTTGTAATTCCCATTTATAAAAGCCACATACATGATGGGTTTAGATTAGTGAGGCTTTTCTCATTCACCTCCACTGTCCGACTGCATCTGACCCTCAGCTGATTCAGGACACAATGTAATCCCTGTTGCTGATGCTGCTAAATGTCCCCTGCGCTCTTTAGCTGAGCCAAACCAATGA
This sequence comes from Periophthalmodon schlosseri, assembly GCA_000787095.1. Classification (NCBI taxonomy): domain Eukaryota; kingdom Metazoa; phylum Chordata; class Actinopteri; order Gobiiformes; family Gobiidae; genus Periophthalmodon; species Periophthalmodon schlosseri. Next base: position 106,027 of record KN468834.1, on the reverse strand, counting down.
GCAGCAAAACCCATCCATCACATGAGAGTGGTATACTCAAAACCCCCCCAAACTCAAATTCTGTTGAGTTTCTACGTTTAGTATGTTAAAGAAGCACTTTGTAACTTTTATGGTCTGCCATCTGCTCTCTCAATGGAGAGGTTTGCTTTGCCTGGAATGTTCCACAGTATGGCATTAAACCTATCTATCCTGCATTCAATTATAGCTGTGTAAAAAACATACATTCATACTTAGCGTGGGGTTGCCTCTCCACAGATCTCACTTGTAGCCTGGACTGATCACCTGGAATGACGCATCATTTTCTCGTCTCCATGGATATAGATTTTGTTTTAATGTTGTATTGTGGAACATTCTAATTAAATTACAAGTGGTACGCCTAAAATACACACGCTTTCTGTACATGGGGTACTTTTATAAGGCCGACATATTTCAAAAAATGATCGATTTGGATTAAGTTTTGTACTGTCCGGTTGTGGTCTTTTCTGTTGTACTTGTTTAAATTGTCAATTTTCTAGGAGTAGGACTGCCATCAAAACAATTGGCTTTGATCTTTGAAGCAAGACGTCAATTGTACTAAACGGGAACACCATTTCCACACATCCTGTTCCCAAATACAACTTAATAAAAGAAAATTCTCCCAAGTGCAGGAAACTGTTAGCTGTACCATTTAGCTCTAGTTATATCGCTGACGCGGGGTGACGTCGAGGTGAGGCTGCTGTCTAAAGGTTAATGACCATTTTCAGGCCAATAATGGCAGCACTGAGCAAACATCTTCATGATTCGATCTAGTTACATAAGGACACATAGGAGACTGTCTGTACCCTCACATTTTTAAGAATAAAAAGTACATGTCAGAGGGCAAGTTCTATTTGTTTTGCCAAGTAAGCTAAATGTGTCTCAGTGCGTAAAGGGTCAGGCTGACAAGGTTAGGTAACTAAAATATATGGGCCATGTGTGTTTAGGCTATAGGCTTCCTTGGGCGGTGTTATGTAACATGTATGTGGTTGAAAGATGGCCCCAGCCGTCTCATGATCCTCATTGTGACCAATTAAAAACACTCAACTTGTAGTTTGGGGAAACAACTCCAATTTCCAGGTGCTGAGTAGAATTGTAAATTCATTTTGGATTGTTGAATGATGTTGCACAGTAAGATAATGGATAACATAAAAAACTCTTTAACCCGCCTGGCCACTATTCCATTGCGTAATGATGAACTGTAAACGACTGTAGTTGACTGACACCAGGGTTACACTGGGGTTTCTTATGATAAAAGTGCATTGCTGCAAATGACAGCATTACATAACAAGAATATTAACTTAATATTTAATTAGCATAAGTAGCTATTTTTCCAAGATACAATCTACATGATTGTAAAGGTGCAAAGCAAGGCCGCAACTACTGACCCTGGAAAGTATTTTTTTAAGTTATATAAGGACTTAAAATATATAGTTTTTGAAAAACAGAGGAGAGGGGAGGTGAGAAACAGTTAATTGCTGTGTGAAAATCTACTGATACAAAGGTCTGTGTGACCATCCCTCTTTGCTCCATAGCTGCGTTTCCCTAATCCCCAGTGGGACAGCAAGTAGCTACTCAACAGTCATCTGATCTGAAATGGCTTAATTGGGCCCAACTCAGAGCCCAGTCAGATCAAGCCTGTGTGGGATACAGAGTTGCTGTCAGCTCCTCTGAGAATAACTTGACCCTCTCCACTGGACCCTGACCACCAGCGCAACACTTAATCTGACCCCCGGTTCAACTCTGACCCCGCATTTGGGACGCTAAAGCCTGCGTCACCTGACCCACGTATAACGCACATACACTAAGTCTGTGGATAATTATGCATCGAAAGCCAGCGCTGTCATAAACAGTGCAAAGGCAGACAGTGAGCACACACAGTTTCCATGTGAGAAGTGGCTCGTTAGCAGACGCTAATCAGCTTAGCACTCTCCAGCGCCCACCAGCCTTAAGCTCTTTACTGACAAACCCAGTTAGGAGAAGAACAGCTGAGCGGTGGCCTGTGAACAGTCAGGCAGATAGATCAAACTACAGACTAGGGCTGGACTACACTAGGAAAAGCTACCAAAATTATTATTAGTAACATATCATATCAGGGTCTGAAATAACTGGTCAAAACTTGGACTTAGTCAAAACTGAAGACCAAACCAGTCTGCTTATACTTGTATCCTATATTTGCTGTAGGACTGCATGATTTTGGAAAAAAAAGTTTTACGATTTGATTTGTAATAAATGTTTACAAAAGTAGGATTCTGTTTGAGTGCAAATTGTAAACTCTAGGCGCATTAGCATTTGACTAAAATAAGAACCGATAAACTAAAACACGCGTTCTAAACTACAGGTACATTTTTTTTTCTATTAAATAATAATATTGTGTTCTTTACAAAGGATATTCTACTAAAATAATAGCAGCCTTTGCAATTTGACAAATGCGCCAACTCAAATTGTGATTTTGATTCGATTGCAGTATATTGTCCTATACAGCCCTCATCTGTGTACTATAATCCTACTGAAATACTTGCTTGAAATGTGAATACTGGCCTATATCACATTGACATTCCACTATAACATAAAGTGTGCAGCCTTCCAGGGGCAGGATTACAGTTTACAACGAAATGAAGGGGTAAAAAATTCCCCCCTGAAAACATTGCTGAGAAGTGTCCCTGGGAGCGAGCAGTGAGGGCGGACAGAGGGAGGGTGGAAAAATCAGACAAATAAGAAGTGTGTGAAAGAGGGAAGCGGACCCTCCTCCTCCGTGCACTCGCTCACCCCTGTGGGCCTGTGGGTGGCTGCACGGTTCCTCTTGGAGCTCCCCGGGCCCGGCATACATCCCATACCACAGAGCAGCACAATCAGCGCTCTGTAGCCGGGATCCTGCCCCATCCCGGCAACCTGGCCCGCTGCCAAATACTCACACAAGAGCTATGTACATTCACCGCTAAAGCACAAACATGTCGATAAGGTCACCACTGCTTCTCATACTACTGCCCCCCCATCAGATATGACAAAGGAAGTAATGCATATACACGTGGATAAGAGGCTGCATTGTTCTGTTGCATGAAACAGACTTTTTCAATTGCTTCGTTAGTTCTAAGCCAAAAGGTTACAGATAATAGGGTAGTCAAACAAGTAGCGATTAGGCCTGTCACGAGAACAAATTCTGATGTGCAATATATCGATTAAGAAAATATAGATCAACGATAATATTGAAACTAATTTATGCCACTGACACAATAATCCTAAAGCAGGATTACCTCCAAAAACCTATTCTAAGTCTACAATATTATTAAAAAATCCAGAGCTGCAATAAATAATCAGCAGAATGAAACACTTTAGTACTTAGTTTGCATCTATAATGAGACATAGAAGGGATTTATTCAACCTTTTACGGCCTAAATCTCATCTCTATCACAAAAAATAATCAAAAATTCATTCAGTAGAGCAAGGAAATAGTCGATATAGTAATTATCGTGACAGGCTTAGAAGTGATCCCCAGATATTAATTACTAGCACCTCAAAACTAGCATTGAAACTAGATACTCATTTGAACATTACTGTTAAACTCAAGTAACTCAACTACTATACAGGCTGTACCTAGGCTCCACCAATATTCAATAGCAGCAAGATTAGGCTTATAAATGAATGTTGTTCAGATTTTGGCGTACAAAATAACTTTAAGTGGCATTGAGGCAACTGTAGCTCAGTTGGTAGAGTGTTTGTCCACTGACCCCAAGGTTGGCGGTTCGAATGCCACTCTCGACATTAACATCATTGGTCGAGCGGTCAGATCCACTGCCCCACAGTTTGGCCGTGCGATTCCAGCTCCCACAGATGAAAACTGTTGTTGAGTCCTTGGGCAAGACACTTAACCCCCTTCGCCCCTTGTCTGCGTACACTGGTGCGTGAGTGGAAAGTGAAAGCGCTTTGAGTGCTTGAGGTGGAAAACCATTATAAAAAAATGTGACCATTTACCATTTTTGAGTTTCATTTCTTTAACTTCCTATCTTATACAGAAACATATATAATAAATACAGCACTGAATTATGTTACATGTGTTTTGAATGCATGTTCTGTCTTATGCAATATACTCAGAACTACACTTTCCACTAGAGCCTCACCTTAACTTCAAGGCACAGCTTAGAAAAACAGCAAGGTTTTCTTAAAGGCAACATGTCAGTTATCAAAAATCTCTCCTTGGATCACGCTACACTATGAATCTTGTCAGCCACCTTGTTTTTGACGAGTGGTTTCAACTTCTTCTCTACAAGCATCCGTTCAATCAAACCCCAGCCCTTTAATCTGTGCAGCATTATTATTAGACAAAAAAGTAAGTCTTGTGTGCAAACTGAACTCAACTGGGGGTCCCAAAAAGGAGAGAAAAAGACGGAAACAGGAGCGACGACGTGCTTTGTGAAGAATTCAATGAGCAAAAACAGTATTGACAAAAGGGACAGAGGCCGTGTGAGTGGTAGTAGTCTATGAAAGAGCTTGGCGTCAGGTCAGAGAGGGCTACTTTGGCCATTAGCTGAGCTGCTTTGGGTTGATCCTCATTTCCTCAAAAAGGTGACTGGATAGGCTGTCTGGGATTTCCCCTATTCATAGAGGTCCACAGCCAGACAAGAGTGGAGGACTTAAGAGGAATGTGCCACTTCTTAGGCGGGATTTTAAGAAAGGAAAGGGCTTATAATAGGAATGGGCATAAAAATATAAAACCACAAGAAAGAAACCAACACTGGATTTCAATTTAAAGATTAAGCATTTGCCTCCAAACTAGACTCTTATCATTTAATGAGTGAAATGATTCAGAGTCTCCCATAAGTCTTCCCTTAAAACAGTTTTGAACATAATACACAGACATTGCATCATTACAGGTCTCTCTGGTCAATGTCTACAGAGACAAAATGTCAACTACAATTCTGTATTTATTTAAGTACCTGTTTAGTTATTTCTACACTTGCTCTTCAAGTTTGCACCGCATATATATTCATGGCTATTATGTAAGTGAAGAGCGTTGCAAAACAGGTGTTGTAATTGAATGCTGCTCTGTCACTTTCAATGACAGGTTCAGTGGCCTCCTCCAAACACACATTTGGTTTTGTCCAGAGGCGCCTCTTTGACTGACCAAGCTGCCAATACAATTCATTCTCCTCTTGTTCCTCTGTGAGTCTATGTGCCAACTGCATGTGAAGGCACTAGTCAGTCAAAACATGACCAGAGTACTGAGCCATTAGCTGAGGTTTTACAACCTAATTACCATTCGTTTGGCCTGGCAGCCGATCAGAACGCCACAGGAAGAGGGTGAAAGGGCCTTGCTTGCACCGCTGCGGACCGGTCCTCAGGCAAACAAACACTGGAGGTTCAATTTCTACTACTAGCATATCCCACTGTATACTCACGACTACAGCAAGCTTCAGGCACATGGCTACGGTTATTCTACTGAAGCTTACCTGCTGTAATTCCACACGGACGCAGAACTACAAATAATTTTTATCCACATAATACCACTGACTAATTCAATTTTGCCATAGGTTTTAAGGTTTGCAACATAACATTGGCCATTTACCTAGGATAGGCACCCTATGTGGTTTTATTCTTCACTAGAACCATTAGTGTTCATCAAGAGCAACCAATTATTTTTAACATTTAAAATTCATGACATGGAATTAATTAAACTACTCTAATTGAATGCACAAATTAACATAAAAATCACTCAAAATGCAATATTAAAGTCTATCCGTTCATATTTCTGTCAGTACATTTTTAATGTTTTTCTAAAATCAAGAGAACCCACAACACAAACAGAAAAAAATAAATAAAATGTGTAAGGCAAGTGATACCCCTTAGGTTAGGATTAAGGTGGAAGTTATCCATTACAACCAGGTTTCCGGAAATGAGATCCTAAGTTAGCGTCTGGAATTACAGGAATTAATCACCACCGCGCGCACACCTAGACCTTGTCCTATCAGTTGATCTACCACATGTGACAAAGTGAAAAAATGACGCTAAGCCAGTCCCAGCTATTGGCATTGACCTCTCCGTTTCTCCTCATCGTGTAAAAAAAAAAGAAAACATCTTGGCCCCAAACTACAGCTATGTCCTGGGACGAGCCTAAAGTGAAACGTGGTCAAGGTCCTGGGAAGATGAATGAACAAAAAACTAGTGATAACGAGGTGCTAGACGAGCAGAAGGAGGCAGCGGGGGAGTGAGAGTAGACACCGGTGCACTAAATGAATAAGTTATCATAGCCAGTCACCACAGCAACGCAAATACAGTGTGACGCAGACTTTGGTGTTTGCCATCATAACGTGTAAAAAAAAATATATATATAACCACGGGTTTCGGAGTGATGAAAAAATTGCACTCTTGCCATAGCGATTAACTATTCAAAACTCAATATTTGGATTTTTTTTAATGGTCAAATGTCCTCCAAATGACACCTATAGAAACCCATGAATAGGATATATGTTAGAAGGACATCATGTTTGTAAAAGGCAGAGGCAGGACCTAAAAAATGAGATGAAAGAAATGTGGACTAAGGAGAAAAAAGACAAAAAACGGATTTATCATCGCTAAAGCTTTAGAGCACCCAATCATTACAAAGGGAAATATGCTTCACTTTTGTTTCTTCAATCTTTTCTTGTCTCTCGATGTCAATTGTGGCATTATAAACTAGAAGGTAAAGAGGTCGAGCTTTGTCCCACGCCACTGACTGTTTGAATAAAATGAATAGGCCTTTTAAAGTAATACAAGAGACATAGAAGCGAATCTGCAAGTAACTTTCCATTTAGTTTTGACTTTTTTCTTCAGAATGACGCACAAACACCCTCTCTATATATATCCTGTTTATCAATGAAAGATTGGCCTTGCTCAGAGAGCCTTGGGTGAAGTCGATCGACTCACGATCAACTACTTTTATGTAAGTGATGACTAAGCCGTGAGATCAATGCAAACCAAAGAACGCCACTATTCACTTAAGTTGGGCTGCAAGCAACATGGTGGTTTCTTTCGCTTAAAGTAACTAACGCAGAAACAGACCTGTCTTAAAAGAGAGAATCTTTTCTGTCAGGAAACGCAGGTCCCCTAAGGAAAGGCCTGATTGATTTTGTGCTACATGCAAAAGCGGTTGTCATTCGTCACCGTCATACTGTAAACAGATCATTGTAAAAGAAGACAAGACAAAGATGAGGGTGTTAGCATTTTTTTTCGCCCAGGCTTTAAAATGACACGCTGCACCTGCTACATTTGGTATTATGGGTTGTGAAAAAATCAAAAATCTGATACTAATTGATACTAAAACTAATATCAAAACTAGATACTCATTTAAGCAGGTATCGATACTAAAAAAGTCACATTCACAGAACAGAAATGAACCTTTCTTGAAGAGCTTTAGAATGATCTTGAGCTGTGTCAGAACAAGTATAGGACACATAGACTCGTACACGCCCCTGGACCACTATGGAACCTACCTGGACGACTGCGGGATCACATAGATATAACATCACATGGTAATATAAAAGAAAGTACTATGATTTAATGCTGAAAATCACATTCTATTGTCTAAAGAAAAGTGATTTTCATTATCACTGTAGTATCAGAATCGGTACTGAGCATCAAGTCTATTCCTTAGTACTGAAATGAAGTTTGAAATTTTAGTATTTTAGTATTGTGACAACACTATTTGGTACTGATTAAAGCATTATGATAAAAAAGATTTGTCGGCATTGATATGAACATAATAAAGTAAAATTTGTCTTTCCCCAGTGCGGATATATTGTAAAATCAGCTCTTAGGTCTCAAAAGGAGACTGCTGTTTGCATCTAATTATAAATTGTGAATTTTCTTATCCACAAACCACGAATTAACAGTGATGCACTGTTAGCATGCTAGTTGTAAGCAGAGGTGTGACTGCAAAATTACTCTCTGGTCCCTGAAAGTTGTGAAAAGGACTAATAGACTCATCACGGTGAATGATTAGGAACATGTCTGGACCACTGAATTTTTTTTTTTTTTTTTTTTGAATGAACTAGTTTTCTTTTTCATGTTTTTAAGAATGTAAAAATAAGGTACAGTGCCTTTAATATGTCTAAATTTATTCCCTGGCAAACTGTGTTGAAGTAATTACATCCCACACACCAATGCACCTGCAGCTTTATAAGAGTCAGAAGTATAAAACAATTAGGAGAATATTCTTAGAGTGCAGTAAAAATAATAGTAAGGCGTGTTGAAACAATAAATCCATGGTCTTATGTTCTGTGGTTTTGTAGATTTAAATGATTAATGCTTTACCCTGCAACGCTAACTTATGCAGCTTGTTACAGAGCGACAGTTATCTTGACAAACCATAACTGACATAGATTCTTGGGGTTATCTTTACATCTGGTGTGCACCTGCAACACTGAGCCAATAAACTGACTTTTTTTTTTTTTTTTTTAACCTGAAATGACAGCACGCCCTTCAGTGGAAAGGGAGCTGTTTGGACTTTAAACAACTTCAAAACACCCTTTTTCAGGTGCGTTTTTACTGTATGTATTTAGTTTACACAAAGAATCAAAGTCCCCTTGTGTTCCCATAAGAGTTCCTGGGGCCTACATACGTAATATCCCAACAAAGATTGATGTTACTGTCTCATTTTCCACACTGGGACTTTTACAGATCACGGTAAAAGATACATAGCAGAGGGCCTGAAAAGAACCTGGCGATAAAATGTACAATGATTTAGTGTAGATCCCAGATAAATGAAAGACACACTTTCATAACAATACATACATCTAGTGAATCATCTGATGTTATTGAGATTTGGGTAGGGCTGCATTATATATTGGCAAACACAATCATCTATATTGCAAGAAAATAAATTGATTGCAATACAAAGTTCTCCATCTGACTCAAATATACGTGTAGTTTATTTTTTTTAAGACATATCGTGCTTGTGTCTGCTATAGAGTTAGAATCTATGCCACCCATGGGTCATTAAATTGTAATTTGGACATTTTAAATCACAATATTGATCTAAAATGACTTAATAAAAGAAATTCTTCAATAAAAAAATTTTGTGGTAGCCAGTGGCCCCTGCCGTAAACATCATCACAACAAAGAGCTGCTAAGTTGTTGACACCTCCTATGGATAGCAGCAGATTTGTTTCCATTCGTACCTTCTGACCTTCCTCAGGTATGACATACCTGAGGAAGGTCAGAAGGACCGAAACGTCGTGTGAATAAAGTGAACCAAGAGTGAGACAGTGTGCGGGAGTTTTCTTAACCTTTCAAGTGCTTCTCCTCCGACGCACCTGTCGCCCAGTCAGGTGTGCAGAGTCTACACAGGAAGGTTTTCATTTGTACTGAAATGATTAAGAAAATACAATTGGAGAACGAAATAAGTAGCAGTGGCCGTATGTCGTTGCTGCGGTAAAAACGGGGGTTGATCTTCGGAATGGCGTCTTGAAAATAAACGATTAAAGATGCACGAGTCACTCCAGTTACATCTTCAGGTGAGCAAATGGTGAGAGAAAACAGCTATAACATGCTTAAAAGGTCTGAAAAGTCCATTTTGCAGAATAGGTCCACTTTAAAGTAAAATGTAAAAAAGGTACTAATTGTCCTATATTATTCTTATTGTGGCCTTGTTAAGTTTTTATTTCGACACAGTTTGACATTGAGGCATGTACATTTTTATTTTAATTTGTCTCAATGTCTTGTCTCAAAAAGTGTGATTTAATTTAAAACATGGCATTTTTATATTTGTAATAAACAGTAGAGCTGCAACTAATAACAATTTTTTCAATTAATTAGTCTAGTGATTAGTCAGTTCATCGATTAGTTGTTTGGATTTCAAGAAGCATGTGAATGAGATTTTTATTAAATTTAACCCAGATGAAGCTAAAGTGATGTTGCTCGAGAACATCATGACAAACATTTACAGACAAAATATTTTCATCCAAAACACCAAATCTAAATGTTTCCAGTATCATTTTCAAGTAATTCCTTACTCTGAGTCATAAAGCCTGTTCTCTTAACATTTGGCATGTTTTAGAGTCTGCATGGTCCAGAAACGATTATTCGATTACTGAAGTAGTTGATGATTTTCTCAATTGATTAACTCGTTTCAGCCCTAATGAATTGATACAAGTGTTTTTAATCTTAAATTGATGGACAAAAGATAGAAATGTACTGCCCAGCTGCTGTTTTATCGAGGGGACTGTCCTATCGCAAACAGCCGCCGGACAAAGCCTCATACCAGCCACAGAGCTGATGCACATGTTTTGTATTCTATTCGGATTACTGTTCCAGCCGTGAGATCCGCCTAATTAGACAGAAGAGGAGGTTTGGGATGAACCCTTCCCGCTGGAGTGTGGATGACCTCATCAAAGTCTGTTTTTGGATTCACTGGGAAAGAACTCCTCAGCTTTCCAGTGCTAAAAAGCACACGCGGATCAAAAGGCAGCCTTCAACACTCTACTTAACCCAAACACTACACAATTGTTGCTATGTACGCACTGTTTGGTGACTCCCTGAACCCACCACTCATACCAAACAACTTTAGACAATTACATGGCCTTGGCTTGAGCCTATATGCACATCTTTTTGTAACCTCATCTACACATGGGGGTAACGCACATGCACAAAGCAGAAATTAGGAATTAGAAACAAAACCAAGGTTGAAGAATGGAGAGTATCTAGTATAGTTCAACATGTAAGTGAGTCATTTCTGTTTATATTGAAATGATGTGTGTGTGGAGAAAGAGAGTGGACACTCTCAGAGGCTAATTAGAGGTTAAATTGCCAGTAAATCTTTTTTTTACAAGCTTCAAACTTAATCAAGTGCTAATCTCCCACCTTGCCAACTAAGCATCGCTGGAGGTCATCCAACAACATCATAACATCATCGAAAGACTTATCAGTGCAAATGTGGACAGTATCTTGATTACATTTAGATTATTCATTTCTCAAGAAAACATTTTACAGTAATACAGTTTTTTTTATATTTCCACATCTGCAATTATTTGAACATATTGAACGGTTTAGTTGTGTGTTAGGGGGCTCTGTTGCAAACTGGAGCTGTGTCTGCCTTCAGCACTTGCACACAGATGCACACAACTACACAGACTGGGGTCATGTCCCATCCACGTGGTGGTGCTTTACATAACAGTAGTGCTGTTGGTCTAACCTACTGCTGGCCTGGATTGTTGCACCATGTAGGACAAAGATGCCATTATCTAAAATCAGCATTCTTTTGAATTTGTTGAAACTGCAAATATGTGCTCTTGACCATGTGATGTGTCATTTTGAATCAGATGTTTGGAGTTGTTTTTGCATTCATACCTGCGATTTCAGTTCTGACATTGCTCTTAGAAAGTAATTAAGCCGTGTGTGAAGAGGTGTCATTACAAAATGACTTTAGAATTCAAAATTAAACTTAACTTACCCTAGTCTAGATTAAGAGCACTATCAAAAATCCAATTCATCGTTTTATTTTCCTCAAAGATAGTCTCTCTGGGAAGTGTTCTGAAAGTGCCACAGGTTATTTTGAGGTTGGCAAACACCCTCTGCCAGATGGAGAAGAAATAAAATCTCTAAGGGACAACTGGGAGTGCACATAATAAGATTCTCTTGCATGTTTATTTACTGCAGGGGCCGTGGGAGTGGTGCATGATTTAATATAAATTAAAACATTTTGTCTGAAAGATGTTGCGAAGCCATGTTCCCCCCGTTTCAGTGAAGGTCACGGGAATCCTCTGGTTGTGGGGAGTCAGTAGCATGCAGTACATATTTTAGACAACTCAATCGCACAGGAGGGGTCACATTCACAAGTATTACTTAAGATCTGATAAAAATACAAAAGAGTAAAATGATAAACTTGCTTCTAAACTGAATAAAAGTATTTTTATGCATTGTGCATTACATAAGTGGTGTCCGACAGGATTGTCGTTGGCACACGTCCCACTACTGCTGTTCTTTTTTAGCTCTCAGAAGACTATGCCAAACCAAGCACACTTGAGACACACAGTTCCTATACAAGTCGCTGCTTGTCGGAGGTAAAACCCTGTAATGACAGATAACTGGGGTGTTTTAAGTTGGGTAGCCCTACACTTAAATAGTTTCACTTAATTCCAGATTCCTTTTGAGTGAAACTATTCCAGCAAAGAGCCCCCTTCTCTATAATGATCTGGTGACAAAAGAGAAGGCGCCAAAAGATGAGAATCGGTTGAACAAAAGAGCACGTAGTGAGCAGACGGGAGGGAAGGAATTTCAAAAATCTGCCAGTCTTGATGTCACACAAGGACAAAGATGTGAAGGAGAATTGAAAACACAACACAACAATAGCGTGGACTGGATTCAAACCTGGGGAGGGCGTCTTAAGAACTTTGAGAAGAACACAGAAGACGCAAATTACAGAGTGAATTTGAGGAGAGTCTGTGGACTGGGCCCTGCTTAGGTCTGTCAGCCCAGCACGGCACAACACGCGAACAAAAGGATCATTTATTGAAAAAGGAAAGAGGGGGTGGGATGGAGTGATGAAAGGAGGGGGAACACTGTACACGGGCATTGGAGAGCAGTGTGAGCCAAACACTGGCCTCATCTCAACATTCACAGCCAACGTGTAACATTCCCCCCGCTCCTCCTCCGCCCCTCTGACGTACAGCCATGCACATATGGTCCCACTGAGGAAGCCCCAAGCATTCTTCTCCAAAATACACACAGTCAACGCTGCTAAAATTTCGTAATCAAAAACAGAATGACAATCTATGGACAGAGACATGAGGAACTTACTAAACTAACTGTTGAGCCCAACTATGCCTCCCTCACCGCAAGATCCCATGATGAATTTTCACTAATGCTTTAAATTCTTTACCAAACCCAAGTGTGGAGTTGAGCGTACAAGAGAAACCCGGGAGGTTTCACAAAAGTACAAATCAAGTATAGACTAGCGCAAGCTACATAAACAACTAGGCTTGGCAGGAGGCATTCAGCGGGAGCCCTGCAAAAGAAGGTTAAGTACAACTACTAAGTACTTTATTGTCGCATATAAATCTCGCTCATTTAATGGCTGCTTTAGCTGCAAAATCTGCATGAGTTAGCTAGTGCCCAATTTAATGCCAACAAAGGCAAGGGAAATATAATTAAACAATAAATAGTAAATACACAAATGCATTATGATTAGATGGCATGCTAGTTACAGTGATTTAAACCATCAAGGTTAAGTGGCACATCTATGCCCCATTATTACCACACCTTACTTTGAATACAACCGTGAGCAAAAGACAAGCTCTTCATTTTTGCCTGCGAGTTGTGTGAATTACTATGACGCATTGACCAAAACCGATAATTTAATAATTCATTTGAACTCCTTACTCTTACCCTTTGCAATATTTAAAATTTCAGTTGTATATAGGAGGTCCCAGTTATCAAGCATCCCACTCAATATCTCATCATCAGTGGCAAAAGGGTCAATGAAAAGAGGGTCAAAATTCAGTGCATCAACGTGAGTCCGGGCGCTTCAATAGAGAGCCATTCATTCTGCTGCAGTGTTCGTGTTATTGTGAGATGGCAAAAGTACAATGGCTCAGCTGGACCAGAAGATGCCTTTGTCATCTTTATGTAGTAATAGTAATTCTAATAGTAGGCCTGTCACGATAACAAATGTACTGAAGTGTAATATTATTGCTTGAGAACATATACACGATATACTGAATGCCACTATGCAACTGACACGATAACCCCAAAGCAGGATTATCCCTTAAAAACTATTCTATATGTACAGTATTGTTAATGAACATGAGCTGCAATAAATACATGAAACACTTAATGAGTCATAGAAGTTAATTATTCAACCCTCTAAGGCTCAAATCTTCAGAAAAGAACAACAAATTACAAAAAGTTCAAAGAAAAATAATTGTTTCATCTATTATGTATTGAGCAATAAGTCGATATAGTAATTATCCTGACAGGTCTAGTTAATAGAAGTGTATTTGTGATGGGGTATCGTATTGACTATAGTGGTGCTGCAATCTTGTAATTTTACTAAATGTATCTGCCCCCAACATATACGTGTATAGTAATGACTTTGGGTTGGCCTGTACTAGGCAACAAAAATAGGTTACACGCTGAATAGATTGATGTTGATATTTCAGTAGGTCTGTTTTTTTATTCATAAATGAGATTAAACAAAAACAGAGCATGTAAAAAAACAAAACAAAACGTTGTATTGACTTGCTGATCCATATCTGCTGTGGCTTACGTAGAGTAGTAAAATGAATTACACTGGTGTTATTTTAATCTGGCGCCAGGTGACGCTTCATTGCAACGGTGATTGGATTTATCTGACGGAAATCTAAATTGTGACAGACAGAAGGAGGACAGAGAGTGAAGAGAGAGCAGGGAGACGAGAGACGCTTTGTTTTACGGAAAGAAAAGGGGATATATTTAGCCATCTCGTACCTGTTCCCTCCTTGCTTCCACTTTGTGTTCGCAGCTCTTCAGATTTGTAGAAGTCAATGCTTGCGTACGTGTTCAGACTGGAGCCGTTGTTGCCCCCGACTGCTGTCCCGACCCCGCTGACGCCAGAGCCTCCGGTGAGCAGGGAGAAGAGGCGGGAGGCGGCCTGGCTTCCTGATGGCCCGTCCAAACCCAGATGGGGGCCCTCTTTGCTGGCCAAGTCCAAGTCTATGTAGTTAAGGCCTTGCTCTGTGGATGAAGTCTGGTTGTTTATAGAAAGGGGTTGGGTGGGCGGGTCAGTCACAGCACCGTTGCCCCAAAGCATGCCGTCGAACCCCAAACGCCGTGCTACAGCCTGGGCATGCTCTGGGAAAAGAGTGGCAGTAGAGGTTGAGGATGTGGATGTAGAGGTGGGAACAGGTGGCGGAGCTAAAAAGGTTTCTGAGCAGTGCCGTCTTCGTCCTTGGGGATCTGCCCGAATGACTTTGGCGCCATGGTCTGGGTTGGGCCCTTTGGTGAGAGGAAAATCCAGACCTCGGGACAGGACGGGGACAGAGGGTTCAGTCCTGTTTGGGGAAGGAGCCTCGGGAGAGACACTGGTAGCGGTGGCATTGCTATTCAAGCTAAACGCCATCTCTGTGTAGTCGCTGCAGGACGTTGGGGACTCAGATTCGGTAACTGAGGGGGCTTTTTCTCTGCTTTTGCGACGTGGAGCTTCTGCCACTTCCACCTGCTCTTCATTCAAACTGGCTGTCCCCTCATTGCTAGATTTGGGTGCATGGGCCAGCACTGGTGGGGTGGGTGGACTGTGGAAAGTAGGGAAAACTAAAGGGGTGTGTGAATGAGGTGATGGGGAAGGAGAGGGGCCTAAGTCCATGTTAACATACTCAGAAGCGGCTGGTGGGGTGATGGGGGCGGATGGGCTGCGGGAGAGAGGGATAAAGTTACCCAGGCAAGAAACTGGTCTGTTCTGGGTTTGCTGGGTACTGGAGCCATGGGGCAGGGATAGGCCATGTCTGAGACCCCTCCCACGACCTCCTCCGACACGAACCTGGCTGCTCTTCTCTTCCTTAAACTCAATGCTAACATACTCCCCAGGACTCTTGGGTTCTGGGGGCAGTGGATTCTCCCGCACACGAGGAAGTGTATTGGCCTTTGAAATATCAACGAACAAGCTCACAGGTCTGCTTTTAGTGTGACCACCTTGTTTTGGCAGCCCGTTTGAAGTCTGTTTCTGCAGTGGCTTATTTCCATCTTTGAGGTGAGATGATGTTGCTTTACTACTTGCTCCGAGGGGCGGTCTCTCTTCGCTTTCCCCCAGGCTTTCGCTGCTGGCTGAGCTGGACGAGTAGGAGGATGATGACAGAGACAGATGACGACCACTGGCTGAATTACCAGGTGCCGTTTGCTCCTGGCGCCCCGATGCAGCCCGCCCTCCTCCGATACCCCTGCTAGCACTGGCCCTCCTGCCTCTCCCCGGTCCGTCATCAAAATGTCCAGAGGGGTTATGTTTGTATGAGCGAGGCAGAGAGTAGTAAGAGTACACCATCTTGGGAGTTTGTTGATGAGAACTGTTTTCCAAATGTCCGGTGTGATCCGGAGGAGGGGGACTGCCGTTAACAGAGCGTGCACTGATAGGGGACATGTTCATATAGTCACTTCCTGCCCTGCTGTCTGCACTGCCGCTGCTTACCCAAGCCCCGCCTGATAGTCCCCCTCGCTGGTCTGGAGAGCAGCTGCTGTTGGGTGACATGATCATATAGCCATCTGACGCTGGAGGCCTGATTTGTTGTGGAGGAGAAACACTATTGTTTGGTGTCATGGCCATGTAGTCGTCTGCAGGTTTAGAGTCCAATTCAGGGACAGACACAGCCATGGATTGGGACACAGAAGCCTGGGGCTGAGTAACACCAGGCAACATTGACATATAACCATTGTCCACGCCTACATCTATATTCCCACCTCCTCCTTCAGATTTAAACTCACTAGCTACATCCAAGTATCCACTCCCACCGCTCCCACCCACAACTGACTGTCTCTGTGTGGAAGAAGGAGTCGAAGTGAAAGATTCACGACTTGTACTTCGCGACATGATGGCGTAGTCAGCTGATTCTTCATCTGTTGGCTCCTCTGCCCTCCGCTGACGAGGTGCCAGTCTCTCCAGAGCCATTGGAGGAAGTGACGCCCGCTTACTTAGCAACCTCCGCTCTGCTTCACATTCACGGCTGGAAGAACGCCGCAAAACTCTCCTGCTCTGAGACTGGGCGCTGCTGCCCGATACCGGCTTGGGGCTATTGGTTAAACTTCCTTGATTAGCACTGCCAGTCTCACCACCTCGCTGTCCCATTAGAATATAATTAGCTCCCTCATCTCCTAAGGACTGGCTACCTACACTTCCCATAGAACTTCCAGGGAGACTTGGGGAGGGCAGCAGTGTGTGGTCGCCAGGACTGGAGCCGTACTCATCAGAGGAGCAATAGTCACTGGGGGAACCGGAGACCGACGCTCGATGAGTGGGCACACGACTATATGCACCAGAACCAGGACCAGGGGCAGAAGATGGTACTCCACTAAAATCTGAGCCGTGGCCTGAGCTACATGACAGATTTGGGGTTACAGACGATGCTGGAGTGGAAATTGACCTCATTAGTCCGAGAGTTTTAGCAGCTGTTGTAGGGACTGAGCGGGTGGATTTTGACCTGAGGATTGGGGTGGTGGAGCAGGATCCGTTGATTGAGGGGCTGGAGCTTGGTCCTTGTAGAGGGGTGGTCCCTACTCCACCTTCCTCAGTCTTACCCCCATCACTGGCAGTACGGGATCTGGGAAAACTGTGCCTCGGAGTAGGTGAGGCATTGGCACTGCCCACCCCAGCACCACCTCCATTAGCCCCCCCTGGAGGTTCAGTTCGGGGCCGGCGGGTGAAGCCAACTTGGCTGGGAGGAGGGTTTGGGTGGTGGCGACGTGAGGGAACACTGATGGGGTTAGAGGCCGTGGCCCCGCCTCCTGGGCCAGAGCTGGACTGAGATTTGCTCCGCTGGCGAAACTCCTCACTCAGCGCCTTCATGGCTTCCAATAGAGTTTCATGCATGTTTTGGGCCACCACAGAATCATCCACCTAGGAAGCAAAAAACCCTGCAGTTAAAATGGACTCAAATACTTTAGCAGTGTTAAGTCTATCCCAGTACAAAGCATAAAGATTTTAAAGATAATATTTAGCTTTTTAAACCCAGATTTAGGGTAAAACATGGGGGTGAAATCTTTAACACAAGTTGCAAACATAAAATTGCAAGCTTACCTGCATCCAAAACTCGCCAGGGCCTGTCACGGCGGACCGTCCCACCTCCACAAAGAAGAAGTTTTCAGAGTGACCACATCGTCGGACATTCATCAGTTGTAGAACTACAGCAGCAGCATCCGAGTTGAGTTTGACAAAGTTGACAGTCTTGTCAGTGAGGCAGAGGCGGTAGATCCCCACCAGGTTTTTGGCCTGGCCTAAGCCTTTGGGCCACACCTTCACTTGCCAGACTTCTTTGAAAGCCGGTCCAGGATTGGGGACGCCATAGTCCTCTGCAGCCCCATTGTCAGTTGGATTTTTACCTACAAATGAAAAAAAAAAAAAATTAAAGATGTACCATTTTCTTATCGTTTCCAAAAAAATCCAAAATGCTGTAATATCAGTGTTGTGACCTTCACTCGCTTGGTTAGGGCAAAGTAAACACCAGGTGAAAGAGCCCCTATTTACCATTGGTGAGGGTAAGTAGCCTTTATTTTGCCAACTTCGCAGATGGTGAGCTTTTCTTAGATTTTTTGGTTAGATGTGAACTTTTAGTGCACAAGCAGCAGCCTGACTAGGACCAGTTGAACCGGCTTCATACCTGGGGTCTCATTCTTCACCTGTACATACATTTCCTGACACGATGAAACTGTTGACAGTTGACCCTCTTAAAATGATGACTTTGCCAAAAACAACCCTTGTGGAAAAGCCTGGACAATGCTTACAAAGCAAAACACTTTTATGTCGGGAGGAGAGTGAAGAACTCAGTAAGAGGCACGTATGTCTAAACACGAACAGTTAGTAGTAAAACAGTTTTTAGGAAACACAACCGCTCCATTCAGCCCTTGTATTAGGTGCCCAGTTCGGACATGGTAATTACAGAGCACAACAGAAAGCCTCTTGTTAATCTGATCTTTCTACACTCGCCACAGTGGAAAAGTGACAGGCTCACATAACTACTCAACAGCATTTGGCCACCTGTTTTCAGTTATTGGCCATCAGATAAAGTAAATGTGCCTATTAAGCTTAAAATGGTTCTAATTATAACAAGCTGTAGAACTGACCGTCTGAGCTGATATTAGATTTATCTCAATGACTGGACTTATTCTACAATGGCATCCAGCCAAGGTTTAGTCAGGAAATACACGATTAAACATGGATATACTGTAAGAAGGATTGGAATCACCCTAAAGTTATGCAAGACTTCAAGCAAGCGTACGTATGTAAAATATAAGATACTATATTTCAAAACACTGCCTGGAGATTTTCCAGCTTGGATAGGTTTGAACATGACATCAGTCATTTGATGAAAATGCTCTTCCATTTGTCTTATTGACAGCATCAGAGACACTGCCTGAAAAAGCGGTCCAATCACCTGCTTGATTATCAGTCTGTGTATGAAAATCATATTCACAGGGAGCTTCACAAAGGGCTTCGGGACCAGGGCGGTCACATGGCACTAAAGCGCTCATGTACATCTGCATACATTTTTTCCTC